>JAKTQL010002407.1:0-43619 GCA_030558815.1 Blastobotrys malaysiensis
CCTAGTGCGAAGGAGAACTATATTCTAATTACCAATTGACGCAGAAACTACAAAGTATTATACAACAATTCCTGGGTAGCAAATGGAGACGATTTTCGTTCGGTAACAGTCTGAACGAACCCTCACTGGCTGTGATGAATGCCTGCAAGTACACATTATCAACAATGGGAAACTGTGTGTTAGACTCTCTCAAGGAAATATGACAGTCCTGGAAAGGCCTAAACACTTCACAGAGTTCCTCTTGGTACCAGGTATTGAGGTGGATTTTCCCATCAATGTACCAAGTGCCAATTGTGCCGTCGTTTCATATTACGACCTTATCAAAGCTTACTGTGCATACCTCCTGTATAGTTCACCATTGATCAATACAGATCTCTCTCACTTATTATTCCGTACGAACAGTATCTAACGGCTTATTATTCCGTACGAACAGTATCTAACGACTTGAATATATAACCGCTTCAGAAGGATCCACGTACCAGTAACAATAATTGGAGACTGTGATCGTCCGTTAATGGACTCCGAGACTTTTGCACCCATATGGATTAATGAGCAGTTTGCTGAAGGCAATATCAGTTGCCATATCCCGAGGGTATTGTTTTGAATTCACTGATCGTCACAGCTAGAACACAACGTGGTTCAAGTAATACCATTTAAATCACAGTCATAATTATTCGTTATTCATTACCATATATTTGAATTCATTAAGACTTCCCCCGCACATCATTCTCAGTAAGCTGCTGCAAATAAATGCCACAGTCAGTCAGTTTGCTCTGGCCCAGGTTCAGCGGGTCGCTAATGAAATCGTCGTTACCAACTGCAACTGCTAGCCGATCACCTCTATCGTTCAGATCCATAGCCATGATCGATGCCGGGAGCTTGTTAAACTGTCTCATTCGCTTCTTGGCTCTTCTGTCCCACAGACAGACATGGCCATCCGATCCACCAGTGAAGAACGTACCAAACCTGGGATGGAACTCAATTGCATGTACCGGATTCAGCAGGTCGTATTCTGGGGTCTTTATCTTATGGCTCTTGAATGCATACCCCAGATCACGCTGGGATTCGTGTACGTACTCCACCGCGACCCTGCCGTCCACTCCAGATACTACATAGACTTCCCTATCTGGGGAGAGCCTGATACATCGGCTGCCGTACTTGAGCGGGGTTTCCCTCACCTCCATAGCGGACTTGAGGTTTCGCGTGTCGAAAAGGGAGATTCTACGATTCGAGTGCGCTACGGCCAGCAGGTTATCGACGAGATCCATGTCGTATACCTTCCCCTGGGTCGGGAAGAATTGATGTTCTGAGCTTCTGAGATCGATCTGCTGTAGCGTGGTGTCCCAGGACCCGGTAATTGCAAACCCGTTGCGGCTGTCGACGACGAGACTCTTTACTGCGTCTTCATGCTGTCCTCCGACTATGCTATTGGTATCGTATTCGAGGTCAAATCTCTCGAGAACACGAGAGAGTCCTGAGCAGAGTACAGCTCTTCCGTCGGGGCTCCACGCCGCGTCCTGGACGGGCCCTGATGCACGGTATATGGCCTTTAGGGCCCCTCCAGGGACATTTGTGTCAAAGATCTTGAGCGACGTGTCCCACGAGGCGGAGAGCAGGATCCCGTCGTGGATATCGCTAAACTTGACCGTCGAGATGTAGTCCTCTGCCTCGTCGTTTATCCTCTGCATTTCTGGCCTTCGGGATGTGTTTATTTGTTTTGAAAAGTCCGTGGACCGGTTAACTATCAATCTAACTGGTATATCCAACACCACTATCTTAAGGGATCAGTACTACAATTGGAGCAAACGGTCGTGAAGCAGATATGCTCGAACCACCTAGAGAATCTAGTCTCCCTTACGGCTCTCTCCAGTGGAGAGTATAACTCTCCTGCGTCGAACGCGATCACTATAATGGGGTAAAATAACAGACACCCTATAGGGGCTAAATGTTAACATGTTAATCCCTCCCACGCCCTTGCTGCGGACAGGTCCAGCCAAGGCTTTCGAACCTACCAAATCCCACTTGCGGCGACCCTCAAGGCACTCTGTCCAGCCCTCGACATGTTCAGCCTTACAGATGCCGAGGCTCTGTCCAAAAAAGAGGCTGTTCCGAGCAGCCCTGGCCACTCCGGGGCCGGTACTAATACCAATAATACCGCGAGCAGCACAATGGCGGACAAGCTCATTGAGCGAATGGTGTCATCAGCTCTGCCCAGCATGGCGGAAGCGAAGCTCGACGTGCGATTGCGGCGCCAAAAGAACCGCCCGCCGTTTTCGGTGCAGACTACGAGCCGCAACTTTCGGAAGATGACTTCCCGATCCACGATCATCTACGAGGTTTACTATTTGGTCGTAGAGGTTTTGTGGTGGGAAAGTCCCGCGACAACGTTGTCAATTCTGCTCATCTATTCATTGCTATGTTTGAATCCGGTACTAATCCCGACGGTGCCACTGGTATACTTGGTAGTGGGCGTTTTAGTACCGGCCTATGTCGAGCGGCATCCTCCAGAGCCCAGCGAGCTTGAATTCAACCCGGTGGTGGCTCTGGGCGGGCCATTGAGGCCAGCCGTGTTACCGGAACCTGTACCCGACCTGTCCCGTGAGTTCTTCCTCAATGTGGTCGACACGCAAAACGCCATGCTCGACTACGCCGAGGCATGGGACCTGGTGGTACGGTTTGTTGCAGAGTTTTGCTGCTTTGATGGGGACGAGTGTGTTTCTACGGCTCTCTTCGTAGGCATTGTATCGTTGCTCGGCGGGTACCTCTACATATCTCCGCTGATATACCGATACATGCCATGGAGAGCCTGTTTCATGGTTGCGGGGTGGCTTTTATTTGGAGCTACTTATTACTATTCTTCGATGATTCCAGAGCCTAAGATTGCTAGTTACGGGGCCAAGGCGACCCATTGGGTCTCCGAGTACAGGACCAAGTTCGAGGCGATGGCGTCTAGCGAGTTTAGCAAAGTAGGGGCCCCCGAACTGCGCCAGGTGGAGATCTTTGAGCACCAGTGGTTCGATACCGCTTCCAGCCAATGGCTCCCGTCATGCTTTATCTCTGATGTCATGCCCGTCTACGCCGGGCGGCCATTGCGCCCCCCTACGGGGCTGCCGTCATTGAAAGAAGTGTCCCCGCCCCTGGAATGGCAGTTCACAGACCGCTGGTGGCACCTGGACTACTTCCCCGAGCAGTGGTCCAACGGGTACCACTTTGTCGGGCCCGTCGACGACGAAAAGTGGGTCTACGACAATGGCGCCAAGCAGTGGCGCCGCCGCCGGTGGCTCCGCTCTGTCACCCGCCGCTCTTCCTCCCCTACCATACCCGCCGAGAATCCGTAACCGCCCCGATACCTCCTACTCCTGAGTATGAGCCGCACGCGCGCCTCACGCATATGCGGCTCGTTAACTCGGTCAAAGTTGATAGAATTTTACGTCCCAACTCGGACCCAACCACCTCGACCCGACAATCCGCCCCCTCCCCTTTGCTCTTACGACAAGAAAGGAACGCCATTATGAGCCACAACGACAGCGAGGGGTCTCGCTCGGACCGGCGGCGAGGTGAGGACGACCTATACTACCGGCGCCAGCGTGATCGACGCGACCGCGACCGCGAATGGGACCGGGATCGCCGCGGAGACCGCTACCGCGACCGAGATCGAGATCGCGACCGCGACCGCCGCGATAGACGCTACGACTCGGACCGCCGACGGTACCGGGAGCGCGATGACCGCCCTTCTTCCTCGTATGACAAGCGGCGCCCGCGCAGCCGGAGTCCCGACCGCGATAGGTCCCGTGACCGTGCGGCTCCCGTGCGGCGCGCCGCCGCACTCAACCCGGAGGATGTGGATCCCATCGACCGCCGCGTGCGGCGCAAGACTCTGTGGGACGTGCCGCCCAAAGGGTTTGAAAAAGTGCCCATTGAGGTGGCCAAGCAGTCGGGGCTGTTCGCCCTGCCGGGCGCCCCGCGTCCTCTAGACTTGGCGCGGCTACGAGGCCTGGTGCCGGCCGAGGGGGTAGCCGCCGTCGCGTCGAGCAAAAATATGCCTCACACCGTGTCTGATGTCGCCAAGATGATGGAGTCGGGCCAGAAGGAGACCGTGCACCCCCATGCGCTGCGTCCGAGCCGCTCGCGGGTGGCGCGGCGCGTAATTGTGTGCGGCTCAGATGCGGCGGCTATTCAGCGGGCCGACATTGTGCGGTTTTTCACAGAGATTCTGCGGTCCGCAGGGCTTGCTGCGGACGGCAAGCCGCCAATTACGTCCTCGCGGGACGGCGCCGTGGACGGCCTGGTCCAGATAGATTTTGCGCGGGCGGACCAGGCAACGGTGGCGGTGGCGTTTGACGGGTACACGGTCCAGGACGGAGTCACCATTTCGGTGAGACGTCCGATTGACTACATTGTACCCGAGGAGTTCCAGGAAGAAGGAAGTGGCGACGAACCGCGCGATTCACAAGTGCCAGATGGCCCCCACAAGCTGTCGATATCGCGGATTCCGGCAGTGGTATCGGAGGAGCAGATAGCGCAGCTGCTGGCAGCGTTTGGCACGGTTAAAAAGTTTGAGCTGTTAAAAGACAAGGAGACGGAAGAGTCCAAGGGAGTTGGTTTTTGTGTGTTTGAGGACCTTGTCTCCACGGAGGCCTGTGTCCAGGGGCTCAATGGCATGACGCTGGGCGACTCGCAGCTCGTGGTGCGGAGGGCGTGCCAGGGCATTGAGCAGGACAAGGCGGTGGCGTTTGCGCCGCTGAATAAGCTGGCGGAATTAGCAAACCGCGAAGAAGCAAAAGAGTACCGCGAATCGCGGGTGCTGCAGCTGGTTAATATCGTACTCCCCGAGGAGCTCACGGATGAGCGCGAGTACGAGGGGATCAAAAACGACATATACACCGAGTGCGAACGGTACGGCGAGGTCATTGAAGTTAAGTTGCCGCGGCCCGAGGCTGGCACCGTGGGGAAACTTACCTCGACAGCGCGGACTGCGACTCCTGGGGTGGGCAAGTGCTTTGTCAAATTTGACACGGCAGAGCACTGTCACAATGCCATGAAAGGGCTGGCCGGGAGACGGTTTAACCACCGCACCGTCATTACGAGCTTTTACCCCGAGGAGAGTTTCAACCTTGGCATGTTTTAATTATTATTTTTATTACGCACTTTTTTGAACGACAGTCGCATGAATGAATGTATATTATTTTAATCCACTTTATACCACCCGGATTCCTGGAATTCCATCTAACAGGCTGAGTCTCCCTAACTACAATTGAATCTTTTTCAAATTCGGTTGCTTCATTAGAAAATCCCAGGCTCTGGCAATTATACAGAATTGAGCATTATAGTAGTCATTTAACCTCAAAGGCCTGTCGAAGCTCCTCAGCAATCATAGAATACGCAATGTCGCGCTGTTTCCAATCCGATGTCCCCTTTCTACAGGCCTTGTCAAACCCATGAACTCCAGGAACTATTGAATGAACAAGTCTCCGTGTCCCGTCGTCCAGCTTTGTCGCTAGCTTGTTCCCTTCTGGAAGCAACGTATCACCCTCACAGGTCAAAATGACGACCCTCTCCGGGAACAGCGATGAATCCGCATACAAAGGAGAGACTCTAGGATCCTTTCGGCTTTCTGGATCAGGTGTATAGCACTCGTCGAAAAATGTTGACAAGGCTGTCTGCATCTTGAACGCATCCTTGGGCCTTTCCTTTTTGTACTGATTCGTCGCCAGGTCTGTTGGTGGGTACACTGCAACAACAATTGGTATCTCAACCGGATAAATCCTCTGTCGCAGTGACGATGACGCTACCAAGGCCAAGTTCCCTCCGGCACTGAATCCTGACACCGCTACCCGACTCAAGTCAAACCGATCAGACTGCGTCGCAATCCACGCCAAGACATCCTCAACATCATGAATTGCTGCCGGGAATGGACACTCAGGGCTTTTGCGGTAATCTACATCGAGTACAAACACCCCAGTCTCTTGGGCCATCCTGGCACAATAGACCACGTCGGTCCCCAAACCGGACAGAACGAACCCACTTCCGTGCCAATTGACCAGAACCGGCCGCGTCTGAGTGTCATTGGTATCAAGCGGACTGTATAGATGCCCTTGTATGAACCGATTTCTCTCTCGGCTTGGAATGTCTATGTACTGGGGTTCAATGTTCCCCGGTAGCAGTCGGTCTCCACCAACGAGCCAACCAAACTGTGTTACCAGCCGCAGGATCGTCGCCAAAATTTTTAGTCGTACATACGCGACTATACCATGTGCCATATTATATTTCTATTTTGCGCGCTTAATGTCTACTGGTTGTCAAAAAGGTTGATTATTGATTCCCCCGCTGACTACGGAGCATATCACATGCATAAATCTCAAGTCCGATCCCCTCCCCTGAATCCCCACGCATAGTACCAAGAGGCATATTCCGTTTTATAATTTAAGATTGGATAGCAGATGGCAGGCCTCAATGGGAATATCTTGGTTTGAAATATTACCAACGCAGATAACGTGTTCATTTAAAGTCTAGTGGTACAAGCAATACCAGTCTCAGAACGCAGCGGCTTCATCTTCAATGATCCGGAATTACCGGTAGTATTGATACATAAGCAATTGCCATTGAATAGTGTACCCGTTAGTATTGGAAATCTTGGGTATGGATAAACAGCAGTCGAATTACCAATAGTACCGCCATGTAAAACATACCGGTTCATTGTAGATCATTACCAATATACGTTGAGACATAATTAATATAGAGCCAATAGCCCCATCAATTATTCTCCTGTAGTTGACTCTGCATCACTGGAATCCGGTTTATCTCCATACTTTTCCTGAATCCAGCTATCCCAGTCCCAGTCCACATAAAGGTCCAAATATGCGTACACCACAAAATTATATGTCCATCTACCCAGTATCCCAGATCGAGCTCCTGGAACGAACTTCTCTTCCACGGAATTTGGTCTTCGAATGTTGGGGTCAAATAATGCGCCACCGAATGCCCAGAGAATAAGCTCCATATTGTCAATATCTGTGATAATAACGTTTTGTGACGAAAATCCCAATCGTATACCAACTCCTCGATTTTCAAGTTCTTCTACTGCTGCAATTACTTGCTCCATGAGGCGCATTCGTTGAGCCTGGTTGAGACTCTCTGGTTCAATCGAACTGAGCAGAGTTCCATCAACCCGTTTCCTTAAAATGAGTCTGACATCACGATATGGGTGCTCTGGGTATCCGTCCACTGGGAGCCTTACAGTATAGGAACCATAATACTCTGCGGTATATTTGACTGGAGGATCAGAAAGGAGTTCATATGCCATTGCGCTTGACGCGTACTGCAAGTCTGCAGTGCCAGAGGGGTCCAAGGTAGTATATTTAATGGGATCATAGACCTCAGCAATCACTTGGATACCCTGGGCATTTTTCTTCTTTCGCAATTTGGACGACTTAATAACACCCAAAAATATACGTTGGTGAAATTCTTCATTGGGGGGGTCAATCTTGTATAAAAGTTCGATCCGAACCTCATCTGTACCTTCTTCGCCAGGGAGGGGTGTGTCTTCAAGTGCTGCTTCAAGTCGTAGTTTTCTTTCTACCCTGTCGTCCGTAACATTGCTGAGGTTAAGTGTTTCGCTGAAAGTGTTGAGATTATCCTTGGCCTCGTTCAAATCGGGAGGAGTATGGCTGTGAAGCGTGTACTCCTTGAGTAATGGGAACCAATGCCGACCACTAGTGAAGGACATATTGAACAATGAGCATAAAATGTGAGAAAACCAGGAGAATATAATTAGCCGTAATAAGGTTATAGACGACATTCTCCATTCTGTGCTAAGGTGTACTACCAAATACCATAATTGTTAATGACTTCAAGGTCTATTGCAATTGCTGACACAAGTTGAAGGATTCACTTATTATCCACGATTGAATGACACGGCATGATTACGAGTTGTACTGTCAATGGTTCTATCAGTTATTCCTCCTTGGTTTCTTTCTTGGTCTTGGGTTTTCTGCCAGCTTGATGCCATTAGAGCTTCGGGCTTCTTTCGAGTTAGTACTACCAATGCCCTCTTGCTCCTCATGTTCCGCTGTGTACTGAGGCATGTTAGAGGCAGACTGAGAACCACTGTCGACCGTTGACTCTTCCGATTTGCCATTTTTCGCGTGTCTTGTAATTGACTCCTCATCACTGGAATTATCTCCATACTTTTCCTGAATCCAGCTATCCCAGTCCCAGTCCACATAAATGTCCAAATCTGCGAACACCACATAATGATATGTCCATCTACCCAATGGTCCAGCTAGAGCTCCTGGAACGAAGCGTTCTTGATCATTACTTAGTCTCAAGATTTTGGGGTCAAATACCGCGATATCAAATCCCCAGAGAATAAGCTCCATATTGTCAATATCTGTGATAATAACATTCCTTGCCGAAAGCCCCAATCTTATACCAACCCCTCGACTTTCAAATTCTTCTGCGGCTGCAATAATTTGCTCCATAGCACGCATCTGCTGAGCCTGTTTGAGAGTTTCTGGTTCAATCAAACTGAGAAGAGTTCCATCAACCTGTCTCCTTAAAATCAGCCTGACATCATGATAAGGGTGGTCCGGGTATCCATCCGCTGGGAGCCTTATAGTATAAGAACCATAATACTCTGCAGTATACTTGGCCTGGGGATGAGAAAGGAGTTCATCGGCCATTGCGCTTGACGCATGCAAGTCTGCCATGCCAGAGGGGTCAATGAAGGCATATTTAAGTGGATCATAGATCTCTGCAATCACTTGGATACCTTGGGCATTCTTCTTTCGCAATTTGGATGATTTAATAACGCCCAAAAACGTTTACTAAATCCTTCATCGGGAGGGTCAATCTTGTACATGAGTTCGATCCGGACTTTATCTGTACCTTCTTCGCCAGGGAGGGGCGTATCTTTAAGTGCAGCTTCTAGATGTAACCTTTCCGCTACCCTATCGTCGAATAGCTTGCTAAAGTTGCAATCTTTGGCCTCGTTCAAATCAGGAGGAGTGTGGCTGTGAAGCGTGAGAATGGAAACCAATTCCGACCACTAGTGAAGGACATTGAACAATGAGAATATAATGTGGGAAAACGAGGAGGTTTTAACAAGTTCTAAAGTTAAGGCTACGAGACGTCCCATTCTATGCTGACTTGTTAGGGTTCAACAATCTCACCGGGAGTACCATATGAAGACACCAGTTGAATGGGCAAGTACCTTGCTAGATACTGGTTGAGAGTGCATGGCCAAGGCATTGCCCCCAGCAACTTGGTTATAGTGTCCCCTGATGTTAGGTGTTTGATGATAAGGGGAAGCGAAGTGCTGACCGTGAGTCTTGAGTGGCGGAATACGGGGATCTTTTTCGTACTAAACGATTCCCGGTAACCAAAGTTCTAGTTATCGACGACAATTGTCCATCATTAGCTACTGAAGCAAGAGCATTAATACCAATATTACCCACTAGTACCTATAATATATATATAAAAAAAACCCAAATAAATAACAATTAATAAAGACGCGGGAGGATTATAAATAAGAACAGGAGCCGGCCTGATGTAAAGAACCACTTCCTCCCGTGGTCCTTTTAAGAGGGCGCTGTAGCGACCTTAGTAGCCATCCGGGCCTCTAAAGCGCCACGACTGCCCAAATCCCCTAGTCACCCCAGGCTCTTACGCTTGTATCGGTCCAATTGAGTCGGCACTGTTGGATCAAAGCTGTGTCTCGCCAGCAAACTGTATATCGGCGCCGGTAGCCGCGTTACAAAGGAAATGCCGAGCTTGATGATCTCTTTAGCCCTCAGCGGCGGGAAGGACCGCAACAGCGAGATGGGACTCGACGACTGCAACAATTCGTTCCGCATCAGATTAAGCTGGGCCACCACGAACAAAATGTTCATGTGGACTCCATACGCGAACAAAAAGTCCCACAGCACCAGTACCTCGCTCAGCGGAGGCGTACACGCCGAAAACGTCAACACGGACGCAAACCCATACACCTCTGTCGTCAGAAACTTGGTGCGCAAAAATTCATACAGCTTGGGGTCAATGATTTCCAAACACAGATCCAACAACGCCAGCCCCGTATGGACCCCCGGCATGGTGGGCTCCACGTACAACGGACAGTCCCGGGTCAACAGCGTCTCGAAAAGCGCGTACGCCTGGGCCTCAGACCGCGCAACATACATGAACGGGGCACACAACACGTTCATCCCCTGGACATAGGCGTCCGAGTGCTGATACGACTTTTTCCCCGTGTCGGACCGGCTCGCGGACTGGTTCCACGCGAACGAATTGAGCACCCGGATCAATGCGTCCTCAAACACCTTCTTGCGGAACTGCGTATCCGTCGTGAGCGTCCGGAACGTGTCGTTCCTGATCTTGGAATAGACGATACACGGGCCCCGCTTGACCAGGCTCAGGTACGACGAGGACTTCATGGGCGCGGACCTCAGCAGCACAGACCACACGTAGGGCCGGTACGGGCACTGGCCGTCGGGGCCCACTGAGAGGCCGTCGACGAGGACCAGGTAGCGCAGCTGCGAGATGGCAGAGCGCACGATCATGGGCGGCTTCGCCAGCAACAGTTCAATGGCGTCCTTCTTACGGCCGCTGCGCTGCGGCGACACCGAGACCTCCATTATTTCTCTACTGGAATGCTCCTCGTTACAGAGTGGGTGGATCCGTTGGTGGATCCGGTGGTGGTGGGTGGTTTTGGGGGTGTGTGTAACCGGGTGCGCGTAAGCACTTCCACGCGCCTTCCATACGCCCTCCGCCCCCGGCTGCAGGCGAATTTTGCCGGTTTGATCGAGAGGCTTGACCATTGTGCAGTGGCGTGCATTGGCAGTAGCAGGATAAAAGGGGCTGGGTTTACCCCTGAGCGATGCGCAGGGCATCGAATTTTTATAGATTGTAGTTAATTGAAGAGATTTCCATTAAGGGGCGCCAAGTGGTCCAATTGAGAGTCGACGGGGCGAGTAGGGAGCTGTATGGCACGGATTGAGCGAATTATGCCGCCGTGTGCCCCGTAGGTTAGTAGCAGTACTGTAGTATGGCAGAGGTTCGCTCTAGAGTCGTTTCCAACCACTATGCATGTACCATCGATATGTCTTCGAAGTGAACTTGTATTAATGGAGACGCTTTAAGGGGCTTTTCGTTGGGGACGTAGTCAACGAGAATTTTCCTCAATGAGCGTGGCGTCGACAATAGGGGGGTCTGGGGGGTTCCCCCAGCTACGGGAGCTCGAGGGCTGGCCCTCGAAGACATTACGCTACTAGTAGTACACTGGGGGACCAGTCCCCCAGACCCCCTGTTGGCAGGGGCTCCGCCCCTAGAACCCCGTAACAATTGAACGGGGGCCTGGGGGGTTTCCCCCCAGCTACGGGAGCTCGAGGGCTGGCCCTCGAAGACATTACGCTACTAGTAGTGCACTGGGGGACCAGTCCCCCAGACCCCCTGTTGGCAGGGGCTCCGCCCCTAGAACCCCGTAACAACTGAACGGGGGTCTGGGGGGTCCCCCCCAGCTACGGGAGCTCGAGGGCTGGCCCTCGAAGGCATTTCGCTACTAGTAGCTACACTGGAGGACCAGTCCCCCGGACCCCCTGGAGCTCCGCTGCACGGAGAGAGTTAACAGTACAACAAATCTAATAAGTTAATTCTATCGGAAAGCAAACGGTTCGTAGGGGTATCCCTCGCCCTCAAAGAACTTGGACATGGCCTCGACCCAGTGCAGACGCAGCGAGTGGAGCATTGCCGAAGTGCCCTCCATGCACACGAGGATGATTACCGAGAAGGTGAACCACATGCCGAACAAAAATACCGTCATGACAACGCCCTTGGCACCGACCGCGCCAAACGAGCCCTGCATGGTCATGGACCACAGCACCGCCGAGAGCTGGTTATGGGCCAGGGAGAGCGCCCACAGCCGCAAGTACGAGGCGGTGTGGGAAATGCAGTTGAGGCAAAACTCAATGGTGTGGATAACCTGGTGGATCATCACGTCGCCAAAGCTAAACTCGGCGTGGTCGTGGCTCAGGTCCTGGATCACCATGTCCTCCCCGGCCTCTTCCTCGAGCTCAAACAGATCGTCCTGGTGCATCTGGTGATGCAGGTTCTCGTACCCCTGCTCCCGCGCCCGGTTGTTTTCGCGCCGCAGATAAAGCGGCTTGAGCAGCAGCAGCCACGGCACACATACCAGCGCCACCATCACCAGCACCGACTGCACGAACTTTTGGCCCGGGTAGAGCGGGTCCTCAATCGTGCCCGGAGACAAAAACATGTTGATGAGCATGTTGAGCAGCCCCGGGGGCTGGCGGCCAGTGCCAAACCAGTCGACGCACCACTTGTACACAATGGTGAGGGACAGATACCCGAAAATAGACTGCATGAACAGCACCGAAGGCAAAAAGTTGCCGATAATGTCAATGCGTGAGTTGAAGTAGCGGTAGTTGACCAGCGAAAAGCACAGGCTGTACGTCATGTGAATAAAGCCCATGAGCACCGAGAGCTTCATCTTGTACGAATTGGTAAAGAGCAAATTGTTCTCAGTGCCGTGCCACGCCGGATCAATGCCAATTGGATACACCCCCTTTTGGGTCGCCTCAATGGCCTCCCCAAGCTTCCAGTGGTCGGGCCACTTCCATCGAGACCCGAAAATGGACATGGAGAGGGAGAAAATGTCATTGTAAATGAACCCGGTATAGATCGAGAACAGACCCATCAACAGCAACACATACCGCCCGCTATAGGCCATGTCAAAGATCTCGTCTCGGTTCGGAATGCGGGCAATCTTCTTCTCATACCACACTAGCGTTGCTGCGGCCAGCGCCAGAATGAACCCATGGCCCACGTCACCAAACATAATGGCAAACATGAACGGGAAGGTGATAACGGTGGGGAGACCGGGGTTTACCTCGCGATAGGTCGCCACCCCGTAGGCGTCTACAATGTTCTGGAACGCATCGGTAAGCTTGTTAGTGCGGTGGAAGGTCGGCGGAGTGCGGTTCGTCTGCAATTCATTGATCACCGACGAGGTCTGGACCCCAGCCCTCGCCGTAATCTCCCGCAGAGTCGCCTGCAACTCTGCAATGTCGTCCTTGGGCACCCACCCTTCGGCAATAAGACTCCGCCGGGCTTGGTCGTAGTTGAACAGATTCAGAGCGCCGTAAATAGCCTTCTCCTTGCGGATCATGAGCCGCCACAGCTCCACCTGGGACCCAATAAGCGACAGCTCAGTGTTTAGTGTCGTCCGCGTATTGTCCACCACTGAATCAATCTCCTCGAGTCGCCGATTCAGGTCTCCAAGCTCGTCCCGCCGCACCTCAATGTCCTCGTTTACCCGGTACAACGTGGCACCCATCGACTCACAAATACGCTCAATCTTACGCACGATCCCCGCTCCGTGCCCGAATACAATGAACACGTCTTTATACACGGGGGTGCCCTTTTCGGGGTCCTCCAGCGACTCCTCAACGGGGAAGTGGTTCATGAGCAGGTTTCCACGTAGCGCCCGCCACAGAATCCGCTCCAGAATGCCCGTCTTGCCTCGAGAAATGACCCCCGCTATGAATTGAACGTCCAACGCTGCAATTGCAGCCCCTCCTCCACTATTGCCGACCATTCGCACCCCGTCATCCCGCGAAATACGCCCTCTACCCTCTTCTAACCGCGATCCCTGTAAAAGTGGCGCATCGTCATCATCCTCGTCCCCGTCAATTTCAAAGTCGTCATAATCCGTAGCCCGTAAATTGCTCTCCAAGTCCAGCGACATGCGCAACTCGGCCGGATTCCGCGAGGTCCGGTCGAAGAATTGGCCACACGACAAGAGCACCTGTCTGTTCTCCTTCACTTTGAGTTCCCGCGCCACCAATTCCTCATACGATCCGGACAAATGCTTTACCCGCTCCTCCATCGTCGCAATTCGGTCCGATAGCGCCTCAATTTCCGTCGCGCTCGGCGCTTCCCCGGAAACTCCATCCTCCAGTGGCGGTAGAGGCTCCTTGTCGACCTGGAACCGCTCCATGAGGTCCTCAAAGTAATGCAATTGCCGTTCTACGCCCTCCAACCGCCGAATCTCCTTAACAAACGACCTCTGGAAGATATTAACCCCGGAATTTAACTACGCAATTAGCACTCTAGATCCTCCACCCGCTCATATAGCCAATCTTAGACTCACATCTCGAAACTGGATGATCCCCAGCTCGCCGAGGGCCGATACGACCTCCCGGCCAATCTCCGTAGCCACGTAGAGCTGAACCAGCGACATTTCCGCCGAACCTACGCCACCCCGTTAGTCTCTGCCGACAAACCGACACCGCGAATACAAACACATACGGAAAATCGCCTCCCGCGTCTTCATTTTCGTCCCTTGCCGTGCTCTGTCCTCTCACTCGGAGTTGGTGAATGCCAGCCTGGAACTTCCTCCGCACGCGCGCTTGGGACCCAACCTGAAACATTCACCGAGCCGCACGCGGCTCACCAGGTTGGTATAGCTGGGCCCGCAGTTGCCGGGCTCAGTAGCTGCGATCCGGCGTGTATGTGGGTTGATGTCTACGCTGTACTCCACCGGCTTTTGAAACCTCTTTCGGATGGGCTCTGGGGTGGAGCTACAGTAGGAGTGCATTCTATCCGTGTGCTTGGGGGCCAGCCCCCAAACCCCCGTAGCTCCGCTGCGCGGAGATATTCTGCCGAATTGAACTGTGAGTAGTTGGGGATCAAGTCCGCGCCTATTGACCAATTGACCAGTTGTCGGCGTAACCCGTAGGTGAGCTTTTTCTATCAATTTATTGTATCTAATTAAGATAACAGCTGTTACTCGTGTATTCACTGAAACTAGATCATCGTATGAGTAGATCTGTTCAAATAACACTGGAACATTCGTTATATACTCTACTAAGCGGAACAACTTTTCAACAGCCCTCCTGGTACTCTAATTAACTTGAACCAAATTTCAAACCCCCTTGGAGGGTCTGGGCGGAGCCAGCTATGGAACCAGATTAGACTACATTTTATGCCCAATGGGGGTCCGAGGGGGCTTGCCCCCTGGTCTATTCATTACCGTCTTCAATGCCTCTGCTTGAGTCGCTATTCTCAGTCTTGGGGGCCGGCCCCCAAACCCCCGTAGCTGGGGGTTCCACCCCCAGACCCCCGTTATTGTAGAACTATTCCCTTGAGTACAATATTAGACTGTGTTATTTCAACAATGGGGGTCCGAGGGGGCTTTCCCCCTGGTGAATGAATACACTCTATCTGTATACTTGGGGGCCAGCCCCCAAACCCCCGTAGCTCCGCTGCGCGGAGATATTCTGCCGAAATGAACTGTAACTAGTCATCAAGTCCGCGCCAATTAGACAATAGGTCGTCTTTCAGCGTAACCCGTAGTTGATCTTTTCATGAATTCACATCTAATTAAGATGACAGTTGTTACACTCGTGAATTCATACTGAACCTAGAAGGTTTTCCCTGGACTATCGGCAATATTCGCTGAGAAAGAATCGACCCCCATTTGAATTACTGAATCATTCGTAGTGGATCTGTTCGAAAGCACTAGAACATTCCTTTCGGTAAATCAACGGAACAACTCCTCCGCCAACCTTCCTGTACCCCCCTCAACCTGGATTGATTAATGATTGCTTGCATTTGTTTTAACGGCTTCAATGACTGTTTCTATTCAGAGTGGTGGAATGAGCCGCACCCAATGCGGCTCAAACCGGTTGCGCGCGCGGCCCATTAGTAATATATAAACCCCCAGATTTCACCAAGATCAAGGCCGCTGATAAGCCAAGCCGATAAAGTGAACGATCCAATCTTCTTTCTGACATCAGAGCACCACCGGCTCCCGGCGGTGTCTAATGTGCGTCGCAAGAGCGGTGGAGCTGCTGAACCGCCGCTGGCGCCGCTGACCCCGGAGGAACCCAAGGAACAGCTGGCCCGGTACGTGATCAGCGATACCCGGGCGGTAGAGATTCTGCGCAACGCCAAGGAGTTCACGGTCGTAGCTGAAGAACAGGAGATTACCGGCTACGAGCTCTACATTGTCGAGCAATGGGCGTGTGAGCGCCGAGTAGCGGCCTCCATCACCACTTATACCGGTAACCCGAACAATAGGGTGACCGTAGCAATCGTAGAGGCGCCAAAGGACTGCCGTAAATGGTCCAGCGCCCCGCTGCAGTACTTTAACGAGCTTGTCCAGCTCCACATGCTTACTAAGGAGACGGATCTTGGGTTCATTTTTGTGACCAATTTGAGCTCCTTCCCGTCCAATTTGAGCCTCGTCCCGGTCCCGGACGGGCGCATTGCGCCGGCCTGGCACATGTTTTATGTCAATGAGAACCTTAAGCGTAGCGGATGTGGCGGGAGAATGGTCTTGTCGATTCGGGGGCCCTCGAACGCTTGCGAAGACAAGTTCCGGCAGGTGTTTCGCACCTGCGACCGGGTACCCATTGAGTTTGCGGTAATTGAGCTCGTAACACTGGTACAAATTGGCCTCTTTTACTGCGGGCTGTTAAACGCCCGCTATGTGGACGGATTGCTGTGCGACGAGACGCTTCGGGGCCTCGGCCGGTGGTGGGATACGTTTGGCCACTTGAGGTACCATACGCACCCCAAAGACGGTGGATTTGGTCCCGTTACAGTGTCAGCGTTGATTGGAATGATTACCGGTGTCCGGGTGCGGTTGGCATCGGTGGTCAAGATGACTCCAAAGGACCCGTTTGACGCCGAAGGGCTCGTAGAGGCAATTCGCCAGTTTCAGAAACATGAGCATTTGCCGCGTAGCAAGAAAATTGACGAAGTCACGCTCGACCGGCTCTATGTGCTCACTGACCGGTCGGGAGGCGCGACGGCGGAGTTTTTGGGCATGGTAAAGTCGACCATGAAGGAGGTGTCGGGAAGACCAGTCCAGAACGTGGCGGATTGTGAGACGCTGGACTTGGAGAAGCTCAAGCCGCTGGTGCAGGGCTACCGGGCGCGGTTCTTGTGGATCGGTAAAGGGACAATGCGTAGCCGTCGTAGCAGAAGCGGGTTCGGGTCGCGGTCGGGGATCCCGCTGCAGTCGTTGGACATTAGCGAGCTATCGACCAAGACTGAGCTCAAACGGACTGTAATGCGTACCATGGCTCCTCGTCAAAAGTCTGACGACCGGTTTGGCGAACCCGAAGAGGACGCTGATACCAGCATGGGGAACACCAGCAGTGCCCTGGGCAGCGGAGGCATGGTTTCGAGTCCTGGCGCCTCCACTACCACTACCACCCACTCTGCCCATAGCAGCGTTGCTCACAGTGGCTCTCTTGGTAGCGTTACTAATAGCGTAGACGAGGATCGGCTGCGCCGCGGGCGACTTCGGCTGAGAAAGCTAATGAACCTGTCAGAATCCGCGTCGCGGTCTCCGAGCCGGCGTGGACTTGGTCGAGACTCGAAAACTCCTGTTATCCTTGCTCCTAAAAAGGAGGAAGCCGCGGAACATGTTGAACGGGCTCCGTCAACGCCCGGCGAGGAGTGCGAACCCAGCGCAGAAGCTTGTCAGGGCATTCGGCGGGTAAAGACCTTGACCAGCCTTAATTGTGAAGCCATTGCGGATGCCAGGCGTATAGACCGCTATAGGTTGCGTCGGCAGCAGTCGTTTAGTCTTGTTGAAGATGTGGTGAATTCGTGGGACGTGCCGTTTGACATGTGTCCCGTGAGAGCTGGGTACATGTGTGGTTCGGCCCGGCGGTTCCAGCATCAGTTGAAGCAGCAGGTGCGGTCTCTCGAGTCTGAATCCGAAGTCTATGACGAGGTAATCAAACGAGTGGGCAACTCGCTTGATGGAGAGTACCGCAATGTTGAGGAACTCAATGAGCAGTTGGAAGGCGCCACGGGAGGAGTCCGGGCTGTTTCCACCGAAGTATACGAGCTCGAGACGATTACGGCGCGCCTCCAGTACGAATCACGCATGTTGGAAGCGAAAATGAGAGACGTGGAAGAGGCGCTGTCTACTTTTGAGTCCAAACTCGGCCAGCTTGAATCGCGTGCGGAGCGTTCGCTTTGCACTAATACCAACTCGGTCCATTTTGTCAAGTCCTTGTTCAACTGGATGCCTTCTATTTATTCTTTGAAAAACGGAAAGCCATGACTTTCCACTGGCCGGGATCCTGGTCTATTACCGTAATACTAACTCTAAAATACCTAATATTGATGATACGATATCATTACAAATATCTTTACAAGTTACAAGTAGGCAGTACATTAATTGCTCTAATACCTACTGGCTCAATATTACCAGGTATTGGTATTAGTTACGTATCGACACTGTCATCGGCTCTAAACGAGGTGTGGACGACTACCGTCCGAGACAATATACTTAAAGATTTAGCCAGCCTCATTGACACTTTAACAACTCCAGGTAACCGAAATACATGAATAGTCGATATAAGCGGTTCAGCCATGTCTGGGTAGCGCCGGTCCGTTAAATTAGCCGTTTCAACTGTCTCAGACAAGGTCGCCGATACATACAGACGGGTGAACATTCAGTCATAATACATAGTACCCCTATAATAGAATATAAAATATGGGCTATTCATATGGCTGGTCTTCGTATCCATGAAAGGCAATCGGGGCATTTTAGAGCGGCTTCCAGTTGAGGTCTGTTATGAGATTTTAGACCTGGTACACCCCCGGGAATGGCGCACTTTGAGGCTGGTGTCCAAGCAATGGAATGCCTTGTGTCAACCACTGATATGGCAAGAGGTAGTCATCACGCCTATAGATTGTAAATACATGGATCCTGAGCCCTATTACATTGGGTTTGATGGTTCCGATCGTGATGAGTGGAAGCCGAGCCTTGTTGGCGCTACCAGGTCTATAGTGCTTACTTACCCACAGATAATTGACCTCGAGTCGGACCCTCAGTTCCAAAAGGCTCTTAAATATACAAAAGAGCTTCACATGTACTACGATTGTTCGAATGAAATCTCTGAAGAGCATTGTATCGATGTCTTCAGGGCTACCGCTGAACTATTTCAGCAGGTTCAAAAAGTCAAATTCAGCTACCATACGGCTCCCAGGACTATCAAGTCTGTGGCATTCCAGATGATGTTAAACAAACTGAGGCCAGCCGCGAAATTCTGTCTAGGGGTGGATATATTCGACCCATTTATAGAGGGGGATATAATCGATGACGAGGATGTAAAAGTGAGCGAGCTCAACTTTGACGCCAACCCCCTCCTACCACTGGCCCAGGAATTGGGTACAAGATCTTCATTAAAGTATTCGGAAGTGCCTGACATTTGCGATGAGCTGATTAAAATACCAATTGAGCCCAAGTTATTCCGTTTGCACTGGATACCAGATACCATCAAGTACCTCCGAGTTCGTAATACCCTGGACGCACTATATTCCGCCGCGATGCCAAAGCTGCGGGTACCGAAGGGAGTCGAGTACTTGTATATTATAGACATGATCGAAATTGACACGGAGGAAGATGATAAGCGGTCAATAACGGCCTGGATAGACCTATCAGGAGTCAGCCGTCTCAGGGACCTCATCTACGAAAGTTTTGACGCGAGCAGTGGGCTCGTTCCGGCCATTCTCCAAGTCCGAAACTCTCTGGATCGTTTTTACATTCGCTGTAGGAATGTGTCGTATCGCAACACGTGCAGGTTTAGAGAAATAGCACTCTCGGGGCTTCAGGTGGCTAACCTGAGAGCATCTATTACTTTCTTTGGCTTGGATGAACAGGTGATGGGCGACTTTCCTGAACTAGAGCTCCTGCAGCTAGACTGGATTAATGAGTCGTATTGCGACTACTTGTACCCGTCAGAGTGCCAGATCACAGACCGCCTAATTGGCAATATTCTCAAACACTGCCCGAAACTGACCCGAATGGAGCTACGGTCCCCTCTGGGGATAGACTTGGCCGAATCCAGAGATTGGATCGAGCCTTATTACGGCGAACCATATACATTCTACATTGTCAACGTCCCCAAGGCGAGATCACTCTTCGCCAAATGACCGCCAAGACCTTCCATGTACTTTCAATGGTTCAATAGACAAGCGTACTAATATTAGTATACGATAAATAAATTAGTTTTGAGATTGGTGGTCGTTAGCATTAATAAGGGCCCGCGCAATGGCAATCTCCTCACCATTGCCCGACGAATCGTTTTGGTTCGTGTTAGACGAGTTGGTCACATGGTCGTCAAACGCCGACTCCACCTGCGGATCCACCGGAATGTCCTCGTTGCGGCCACCCTGGTTAGCGCCGTTGGACGGGCCCCCGGTGCCTGGCCGGCCATCCTTGGCCGCATTGTGCACCGCGGCTAACAGACTCTCGTCCAAATTGGCCAAGTCTGTCGACAAAAGAGACGGGTCGTGCGAGAGCCGGTTAAACGAATTGGAGCTCTGCTGCTGATAGAGCGAGTTAATGTCGTCGTGACTAACGCCACCCATACCATGACCCCCGTGCGGCTGCTGCAATGGGCCCCGCATCAGCTGGTGAGCCTGGTGCGGCTGAGGAGCCGCAGCCGCAGCCGCCGCAGCGGCGGCCAGCGAGTAGTCGCTGCCCCCCTTCTTCTGGCGCTTGGGCGGCTGTCTCGTGGTCTCACGGCACTCGGCACAGTTGCGAATCGCCTGAGCCACCGTCTCCTTGATCCGCGTCCAGTGGTACTTTTCAGTAATCTGCGACGTCGTCTTGTTAATCCCGGCATGGCTCTGCGCGTGGAGCTCCGACGCGATTTGCAGCTGCCGCGTGGGCTCCGGAACCACCTCACGGTCCTTGAGCATTAGACGCCCGTCCTTGAGCCGGTAGTGCGCCGCCGAAGACCGCAATCGCGACTTTTCCTGGCGATCCGAGTGCGGCGGGTACCGCCCCGTCTCGAGGTAAAATTTGATCCGGTCGAACCGCAGCTCGCCAATTGGCTCGTCCGGCGACTCTACAATCTCACGCCCGTACATGAGCGCGTCTACAGCAGACTCGTGGCCCTTGAGGATACCCGCGCCCTTGATGCGCCCAATGCGCTTGAACCCGAGCGACTCCCAGATGCGCCGAGCAGCGACATTGGACTCAAACACGAGATCAAACACGGCATAATTGTACCCGAGTTTGGCGGCCCAGTCGAGGAAGGTCTCCGCCAGAGTACGGCCAATGCCCTGTCGCCTAATTCCCGCGTTTACGAGGAAGGACGCGGTGCAAATGTGCGCACAGCGTCCCGGGTACCGCGGGGACACGGTAAACGTGCCTAGGCACTCCTTCTCCCATTGGCGCCGGTCGTCCAAAGACAAGGACGCGTGGTTACCAA
The DNA here is from genome assembly GCA_030558815.1 of Blastobotrys malaysiensis. Classification (NCBI taxonomy): domain Eukaryota; kingdom Fungi; phylum Ascomycota; class Dipodascomycetes; order Dipodascales; family Trichomonascaceae; genus Blastobotrys; species Blastobotrys malaysiensis. The sequence goes on from JAKTQL010002407.1 coordinate 21,264, forward strand.
TGAGCATCACGCCGGCAACGCCGGAGAACCAGTACTCCTGGAACTGCTGCATCGCCTGCGGCTCAAAGAACGGAAGCGTGTCGCCGCGGTCAATCTCGGCGTTAAACTCGTCGCACAAAAAGGCCAGCAGTCCCACGGGGACATCGTGTACCCGCTGGACCGGGTATATCGTGGCCACGGTCTGGCCGTCCTTGAGAATGACCGTGTACGGCCGCAGCTCCACTACCGCCGCACCGTGCTCGTCTAGCTGCGTTGCTGGCATTCTCTCTCCCGGAGTGCGTAATCGTCAGTCCTTTGGATGGATGGTGTGATATAATCTTCCTCTCCCCAAGGCCAAGACGTGAAGTTGGTAGTCCGGGATCAAATTTTTTCCCCCTTTGTGTTGTTCCCAGCACAGCGCTTGCGCGCGCACAAGTTTAGCCGCCGGAGGATCGCCACCTCCCAATTGAGCCGCAATAAGTGCGGCGGAAGCCCTCCGGTAGATTGCCGCTCTTTCTGTTTGGTTGGGTCATTGGAGTAACCCCCAAGAGTGGGAGCTCGAGGGCCGGATTGCACCACAAGTGCTAATACTGGGGTGCAATTACCTGGGGACTGGTGATGGCTCCGCCCCTAGAACCGCGTTACGCGTGTAACAAGGTCTGGGGATGGGAGTGTGGAGGTGGCGGTCCTTTTATACGGGGTGGGGCTCATGGGGCTCGCCGTGATGAGAACCACATCGTTCCGTATAATACTCTTAGAACGAATTGCTACCTACAGTGTAGTTATATCTATCAATTTCAAGTATCAATGGATAGAGATGTCGACAATTAGTGCTGGTGAGAGATGAGGGAAATTGGTAATAGTATGGCCTGTGCATGTATCAACGTTTCAACGTTGCACTCTATGTTACATGGCAGTAGCATACGTAATTCGAATTTAGCAATATACATGTATCGGTAATTGTGACTCTGAGTACATTCCTCCATTGCGGACTGGCTTTGGGGCTTGTAATGAAGTAACCTTGCATTCGGCTTTGCCATTCCACGAGTCATTCTCCGATCCGAAAGAATGTGCGGGTTAACTACAACCAAGAATTATAACCAAGAACTACCTGTGCCATAGTCGTAATTTTTTATTTTCAACGTACTACACTCTTTTAGATCCGACCCCCTATTGACGCGCCAAGAATGGGATATGCAACCCATTGAGATGATTACCAAGACTCTCCAAATTGTCTAAGCTGTACCTGTAGCCTTACTGCAGGGTCCAAAGAGGAATCCCACATAACCCGGCCTCAGCTACTCAAAATCGCTTACGTACTGGATTGTCGCCTTAGCTTATACCCTTTACTATCCCCTCACATATACTTGTACTGTAAATGGTCAGGAATTCATCCCATTAGCTCCTTGCAACTTTTGGAATTAGACATTTCGCGACAATTTACCGGGTTGTACACAGTTGTAACCCTTTCATCAAACACTTAATCATGTATTACCAGGTGGTATACGTATTGCAATTGTATCAGAATTACCCCGTAAACTATCCACCAATTGTATTTAGTGCAAGGTCTACGATTCGTGACGGGATAAGACAATTGATAAATTGATTCCTCATAGGGAACTCGGCATTGCGAAGAAAGTTTTTGTACGATAAACCAATTGGGGATGTGGAATTGGACAATCCCTAGATTTTCCGTAGATGGTTTATGCATTGTCTTGAAATTTTTCATTGAGTGATCGTCTTTAACTGGCACTGTACAATCTGTAACATACTGCATCCAAGGGCTTTTTTAAGGGACTTTACATTGCCGCACCGTAGGCAAGTGCTGATAAACGCATATACACACGTCCTATACTGCAATTGGATTAGAAAAAATAAGTCAATCGTTTGTACGGTACCAATCGCTTTTTTTCAATTTATTTTTTATCTCATGTAAAGCTATTATTTTGCCGTATTCGCTATACCTCCTCCGCGAGCCGTATAAGGGGGGAAGGAGGAAGAGGGGGAGGACGGTCTGAAACTGGAGCTTCAGAGCCCCTCTCCGGCTGTAATGGGTTTGTTTTTTATTTGCACAAGCAGAGTCTTAGAGCCTTGTAGATCCAGGGTTTTGAAATTTCAGTCTTTTATTGCATCTGTGTCGCATACCCCAACTGCTATCCCAGCTACCAAGAACAGAAGAATACGTAGCAAGCTCCGACAAAAAGTGAAGTGATGTTGGTGCTGTGCGTTAGAGACCACTCGGTACATGAGTCTAGGCCATGGCAATGTTTTGCGGGCACATGTATTGTTTTCACTGGCTGTAGATAGACAACATGCCTTGGTGGACTCTGGGAAATGGTTCAACCAGGGCCCTGTTCGGCAAGAGATTCACGGACAACCCCCACAGCTTGTAAGCACACCACTTGGTTTTTTGTGCACTCTATTCCAGTATTACATACCCTATCGTAGTTTATTGGTGTAGTTAGTACCCGTCAAAGGCCGTTTAATGCAGGTCTGGGACCAATTGGACACCGTCGTCCGTCATCTCCTTCATCGTATATACCCGTAGACCAAATGGTAGCAGCAAGATCGGTGCTCATCGCAGTGGGCCAGCTTTGCTCGACCCCCGACGTGGCAAGAAACACGCAGCTGGCGGTGTCGCTTATTCGAAAGGCGGGTAGCCATGGGGCAAAAGCATTGTTTCTCCCCGAGGCGTCGGATTACATTGGCGGCGGGCGGGCTAACTGCAAGCCTGTCGAAGAGTCCGTATTTGTGCGAGGGGTCCAGGAGGCCGCAGAACAGGCCAAAGTCGAGGTCTGTGTCGGCATCCACGAGCCAGGAGTCGACCCAGACAAGGTCAAAAACACCTTGCTGTGGATAGACGACCGCGGCCGAATTGCGCACCGGTACCAGAAAATCCACCTGTTTGACGTTGATATCAAGAATGGTGGCCAGCGTCTCAAGGAGTCCGACACTGTAGAGCCGGGGGACGAGATCCAGGAGCCCTGGGCGACCCTGGCCGGCAAAGTCGGTCCGGCCATATGCTACGACATTCGGTTCCCAGAGCAGGCCCTCAAGCTGCGGCGACTCGGGGCCCAGGTGCTGGTATTTCCTTCGGCATTCACGACAAGGACCGGCGCAGCGCATTGGAATATCCTCGGACGAGCCCGAGCAATCGACACCCAGTGCTATGTCGTCATGGCCGCCCAGGTCGGTACGCACACCGATAAGCGTGCCAGCTATGGCCACGCAATGGTGATTGATCCTTGGGGCAGCGTTGTTGCGGAGGCTTCCGACGTGGACTCTGAACCGCGTATTGCGCTAGCAGAGATCGACCTGGACGCGATAGACCGCATTAGAGCCAACATGCCCCTCTGGGAGCAACGTCGGACGGAGTGCTATTAATCGTTGCTTGTTTAGAACCGGGATATCCTATGAATTCTCGGATGCGCGTTAATTACCAGCATTGGGCTGACGGTTGCGTCCCAAGGCAGTATGATATCACCACCGGAGTATGCGCTGTGAGATTATTGCCATTATAGTCAAGGCGGTTCTAATCCGCGATGCAATTGACAGAGTTTGTTATCAATCCTACTGGTATGTGCACTGGGGGACCAGTCCCCCAGACCCCCTTTAGCTCCGCTACGCGGAGAGACCACCAATGAGTGGTAGCCAAAATGGCATCTTAGTATTTCTACATTTGCTTGTTAGTAGTCATTTCCTTACAGTTGCTCGATATACCAATTCACCTCCGAAACGGATTCTAATTACTCGCAACTCTTCTTGGTAGTCTCAACCGCCTTGCCCAGTTCGTCAGATGCAGATTTAAGAGAGTCCCGGAGCATTGACAACGAATCAAGAACTCCCCGGTGGCTCTCTACCGTGTCCCCGTACGTATGCTTCTCCTCCGCTAGCCGCGATTCGTACGAATTCAATAAATGGGCTGTCGCATTGTCGTAATCGATCAAGTAACCCCGGATATGCGAATCCATCAGCGAAAGCGTCTTTTCATATCTCCCCACGAGCTGGCCAACCTTGTCGTGAAATTGCTCATGCTTCTGTAGCTCCATCTTCAATTCGATGTTTCTATTGTACTCTGTCCGCAGACTATCCTCATCTTGGGGTTCTTCCTGAGGCTCTGGGGAGGCCGGCTCGGGGACTTTGATGCCGTACTTTTCAATAAGCTTCCGCTCCAGCTCGTCGTACTTGAGCGCCCGCTCAGCCTCCGTCTCGACATCCCCAAGCGCCTGGCGGTTATTGTCGACAATGTTCAGCAGGTCCTCGACCAGCCGCGTCACGGTACCCAGCTCCATGCTTCAATGGCGTGTCGGAAGACAACTTCCCAAACCCCCGGATCACTTAGTCCCTTACGAATCACAGGAGGATTACGGATCACAGGAGCAATGTTCAGGACTATGGAGAAGACGCGAGGGATTTTGACCCTATTGTAAGTGAATTGATTTGAGTGTGTAGATGTCGTAGCATTGTCGTAGTAACACTAGGTAGTCACTCTCCGGCGTCGCAGACGAGCAAGAATGTTCTGCGGCTGGTACGGACCACCTTCCCCAACGCTGCGCAGCGGGACTTTGACATTGAGGTTCTCGAGACGAGTCCCACTGCGGAGCAGGTCGAGACTATGCAGCAGTTTGGTCTGCAGGACAAGAAGGTGCGTCCGATTCTGGTTGACTGGTTCCACGGCAAGGTGGCGGTTGATGAGCCAGTGGCGAAGCAGATTCTTGATGAGTTGAAGGCCAAGCAGGGCAATCCCCAGGGTGAGACGATTTCCAAGGACTTTGAGTAGGCATATTTATAAATCAATTGAACACGAGGTATTAAGATTATCCGTTACGCTCTCCCGTAAGTGCCGTTACACTTTTCCGTAACAAGTGGCGTTACACTTTTCCGTAACAAGTGCCGTTACACTCTCCGTAACAAGTGGCGTTACACTCTCCCGTAACAAGCGTCGTTACTATGGAATGCAACTGGATAACAATCATGACAATTAATAATATATAAGTACAAAACAATAATATTTAGCGGGTCTAATCCTTCTTCTTCTTCTCCTTCTTGTCCTTCTTCTCCTTCTTTTCCTTCTTCTCCTTCTTCTTCTTCTTCTTGTCTTCCTCCTCCTCGTCGTCCTCACGCTTTCGCTTCTTATCCTTCTTCTCCTTCTTCTCCTTCTTCTTCTCCTTCTTGGCCTTGGCCTCCTCCTCGTCCTCCTCCTCGTCGTCAGAGTCGGCCATGGAAGCGTCAGCAATGATCGTGTCCGCGTCAGCGTTGTAGCTCTTGGACTCGGCGAGCTCCACCTTCTGGTGCTGCACCCGGTTGACCGCTGGTCGCGTGGTCGAGATCTCTCGGCCCTCCAATGCACTCAGTCGCTTCTCAAGCTTGACTCGGTCGTCAATGCCCACGGTCGCCACGTCCTCCCGGTCCTCGGCAAGAGCATCGTATCGCAGGCTCACCGAGGCCTTGGCAGCCAGCATTCGCGCAACCTTACCCTTGTTCTTGCCAGTGGCCTGGCCGATCAGCGAGGCGTGGTACAAAATGCCGTACTTGGGGGTATCATGTTTGGTCTTCAATGCACGGAACAGCGCCTTCTCAGCGCCGAGAATCTGGACAGTGGAGGCGGGGGCCTTGGCCAGCGAGATGAGCGAACCAGCGTGCGCAATAAGTCGCGCACCAACCAACTCGCCCACCAACGCAGTCAGGTTCGGGGCAATCGCGGCCATTCGCGCATTGAGATACGAACTCAGCTGCTCTCGGTACTCGGAGAACTCAATCACCTGGTCCGCAAGACACTGAATGTTCTCCAGATCAAACTGCGTAATCTCGGTACCCATGGAAACCTCAGCAGCCTCCTTGAGCTGCTGCTCAACCTCCTCCGGGAGCACATGGCTCAGATCGCTCTCCTTGGCATTCGATCGGTACCCCATCGTCTTGATCACTCGGGCATACGCAATATTGTCCTGCACAATCTTGGCCATCTCCGGGAAGTGCCAGCCGTACCACTCCTTGACTCGCATCGCATAGGTATTGAGCTCCTTGTCAAGATCGTCAAGCAGCGAAATGGCCTGGACAATCATCGTGTCAACCTTGTCCGCAGAAAACTTGAGCTTGTGTCGACCCAGCGAATGGGCAAGACCAAGCGACATTGTGCTCAGATCGGACTCGGTGAGGCCCGGAAGCAACGCGGGAAGATTCTCTCGGATCGCCCGGTACAGATCAAGCGACTGCGAGTCGGAGACTACGGAAATGTTCAAATTGGGGAGCTTGTTGATCGCGTTACCCAGCTTGGCATCGGCAACAACCAAACTCGTCTTCTTCTCATCCTTGAGCGCATCGGTCAGCAGACTCGACAGCTTGTCGGAAACCTTGGCCTCGACAATGGCGTTGACCTCCTCAAGAGCAGCCGCCGCAGACTCAAACTTGGAAAAGGCCTTCACCTTGAACTGGGCCGCAACCTTCTCGGGAGTGTTGAGCTCCTCCACGAGCTTGTCCGACTTGTGGATCTTCTTGTCCTTGGCCTTGAGCAGGGCGTAGCCTGCGGATGTCTCCGTCAGAATGTAAGTCATCCTCTCCTCTGCCTCCTATACGGTCGTGTGTCGATTGCAACTCTCGCAGGAATGGTTGAAAAATTAAAAATTTTTTTTTATCGTTGATGGCAAGGGCTGAAATTTCACTTAACTCGCTTAACTTGATTGGGAGGTCGGTGCGGCTCAAGACTTTTGGGTGAGCCGCAAGTGGTGGGGCGCAAGCGGTGGGGCGCATACTCCCTCTCGCCATGGCCAGTAAAAGATTGGCGACAGCGGTGTGCCGGACATTTTGGAAAAATACACTGGTAGATCAGCAATGGTCGGTCCATAATTGGCTGTTCGGTCGAGTCGATTCATGAGTGAATATGGGGGCACTTACGTACACCTGGTGCAGATAAGACAGCACATCGAATGTATCGACTATGTGGTGCGGAGGGAAAAATATATAAAACCGGTCTCTGGTAGGAAGGGTTTCAATCATGCACATTTCGGGAGTATCCGTCTGGTATAAGCATGAGTTTTGAAGAAACCCTATCCAGAGGCATTTGCCGAGGTAGCACTTGATAAAACATTATGGTACCGGGTCGCGAACCGAATTGCTCCCATTGCCTAAATCATACTAGCCGTGGTGTTTCCATATATGGTGAGCAAGTCAAGGGTAAATGATTGGGGCTATGTAAAAGGTTAATAATTGCTCGGTATAGGGTATAGCCGTCAATACCGCTACCATTCTTTACGTTATATACATTGGCACGCTGGTGGGACGCTCCGTAAAGCGGTGTACCTGTGCATAGCATGCGTGGGTACATTGTAGGGTCTACCACCCCACGAACTGAGCTATGCTTTACATGCTGCATCTCGGAGCCGGGATCCATCACGCACGGCTGTAACCATCACTTGGTACGGCTGTAACCAACTCTTCCCCACTCTCCACTCTCCAATGGATGATTCATCTTCTAGCTACACGTCTGAGGCAACCCCCAATACACTCTTTGGCAACTGGACAACATTCTAACAATGATATATTAAACAAAATGGCATAAACTTCGTGACAAAATAATAGGCTGCAACTAGCTCGGACCGTAGGCGAGCCCGGCCGTGTACATGCGTCCGCGCGGGATGGGGGGTTTCTTTTTCGTGGTGGTCATTAGAGGATTCGTTAGTAGGGCAGTCATTTGAAAGGCTTCACGTTGAGCACGTAGGGCATTTTGCGGAGGCTCGAGAGCCCCTCGTCGGTGGCTCGGAATAGCGCCTCGAAGCAATGGCCATTGTGTTTGGGGGTCGACATGATTTGGGTATGGAAGCGGGCTGCGTTGAATGTGCACGTTTCAATCTCATGGTACCCTGCCGAGGGGATAAACTGGACCATCACGTCCATTCGGGAGATTGCTCGGGCCATTATATCGTAATTCAATCGCGTGGTAGGCTTGGTCAAAAGGGCCATCGCGAGGAAACTAGAATCCGGCGACGCTCGTCGCCTCTTATATATATATCCACAGGGGCAGCAAAGGAAACACTGTCTGGACAAGGATCTTCGTTTCGCACTGAGCTAATTAGACAGGATCTGCATGTAGGAATACCCACATACATGTGGTTTCTTATGGCTGTTAATCCGAGCCCTAGGAATGAGGGTATTCTGGCCTGTTGGGTCCATATGTGCATTCCCTGCCGCGGGTGCATCCTGCTTTGCTTCTGGGGTGCCCTTTTCCTGCGTGCGTATACAGGGCTCTCTTTCGCCTGCCTATGCCGTGTGTTCGGTTGAAGTCCCCCTCCTTGCTCACTCACCACCTTCCGGTTTTTTTTTTTTTTTTTGGCAAGATTTCGTCCGAGTCCTCTGTCTGCATTTACCAAAGGCAGTGTGCCAAAATGCGCGTTTGCGGAGGTGGCATTTCCATTTAACTGGTACCCACTCAGCTTGTAAACCACCGGTGGATGCTCTACTATCTCCAGTGGTTTCGAACGCGTCCCTTCTGTGGGGGAGGAATAATAACCCACGTCTATGGCTCTCGGCTAAAGAAGCGGAATCAATGCTACCCTGGAGCCTTAGAGGGAGGTCAATCCTGCTCCTTTCGCATCCAGCAGATAAAAGGGAAAAAAATTGACAGAGAGGTACATGTCTACATGAGCCATACGGCTGATAAGATTAAAAATTACAGGACAGTATTTTTATGTACAGGTCCGCTTTTGACCAAACTGGGTGAAGTGGGTTCGTTTCACACCACGAAGGCCCATATTCTTCGGCCGACAGATGGTCAATAATATTCAAAATTTTGTTTCTTTTTTTTCTCCCTCCTCCTTCCTGCTGCTGCCTCCTTCAGGGTCTATCAAATGGGCTGAATATGCGTGTGTAAGGATCATCATCCTTTTTTTTTATCCTTTGCGGTAAAGTTGAGGGAGTTTCTCGTATATCGCTCGCTTTCCTCCATAGGGGGTATGGGTACGCTCGAAGTGGGTCCATATCCAGACTCTCCTTCTCTATTACTCACTCCTCTTCTCTCCTTCCTCCTTGGTTCATCTAAACCGTCTCTGTTTTAGATTCATTTTTCACCAGTGCGGAATCCCCTACCCGTTTTGGCACGCAACTCAGTTGCCCAAAAATGACAATGTAGTTTGTGTAGTTTAAACACCATGTTGCAACTTTCACGCGTGCCAGTATCGTTTGGCACTGACTAGTTGGAGGGAGGGCAATCCCGGCCGGTATGTGGAGGAAACGCAAAGGCGGTCACAGAGGTGTATGTGGGTAATTATCCCCGTATTCTCCGACCATGGATTGAATATGGTTTTCATGAGCACTCGGCAACTCCACGAACGCCTCGTGTGAATCCTATTGACTGCACCCGGGCCTCCTCCACGCGTATTTTCACATCATAAGGCCGATACTGGATTCGGTTTACGATCTTCCCGCCAGACCGCTCAATCAGCTTGTACACCTCTACAGCCTCATAGTCTCCTACATTTGTGTGGAACACTACGAGATACTGCTTGATCATCTTCCTTTTTTATCTCTATAATTAGGTAGTGTCTGTAGCGTGTGAATTACCCGAGGAATATATAGCAAACTGGTGACATCTAACACTATCTCCCTCTATCTTGTCGCCTGGTATTTATATATATATTTTTTCTGATTTGAACCAAGAGCAGAAAAAAAGAATCCTCAAATGCAGTTGCCTAAAAGCGCTTAGATCGTATATCACAGCAGCAGGAAAGTATCCCATCATTCAGGGACACTTTTACCGTCCGCACAGACCCAGACATGCTAGTCTCGACATAGTGCGCAACTCTATTGTAACCCCTCTCTCCCCTTTTCCCTCTCCGTGCTCACACACTCCGTTCACCGGTCTCGCCATCATCGACAGGTGTCGATCGATCGTACCACGCAGCACCAAATCATACTATTTTTATTCAATTCATCTTGTGAAATATTTTCCTTTCGAACAGTCGTATCTACTGACAGGGATTAACTGCGCATCCACTGTATTAGATCCCCTCTTTTTTTCGTACGGCTTATGTGCGGCTCACCTCCCCTCAAATCTTTAATTGTAGAAACCGTTGAATACCGGAATATACAATGCCTAAAACCCCCTGAGATTCTTTCTATAGATATCACAAAAAGGCTGTGGAATCACGCAAATGACATGAAGGCTGTGCTTTTGTCCCGTCTATTAATTAATGGTCAACCATGGTGCATCATGATACCTTCCAGGGGGGGGACGTGGAAGCACTATGAGGGGGGGGGGGCATCATATGCAGCTTGCAAAGCTTCCACCAAGCCACAATTACTCGCGGGTCTGGAATTACAGTAGTACACTCTTCCTCAACCTCCCTTACGCAATGTATTGCGGCTGTGCAGCGTTTTCGATCAACGATGGACTATCATTGATCTCATCGAATATAGCAGTACGTGTCCTAATTTGTAAGATTGCGTGAAAATAATTATTCCCCTGAGACTTGGTTGCATCGATCACTTCTATACCAGAGTAACGGATGGATAGAAAACATTTACATCTTGAAGGAGTTTAAAATACTTTTAATCAGAAGTTGCAAGTACATGGTTTTAGTGGCGAGATTGTGGCAATTTGCAGCTCGTATCTGCATAATGCGCAGCAAACTACGCGTCCTCTCCACCCCCTGATCCTTGATAAGACGCATCTCAGGTATTTGTAGCAAGGCGATTAGGTGTGTAACACAGCGCTATCAAGACTACACTGCCTGTAATGCCGAGGAGCTTGGTACGTCTGACACGTATCCGGATAGTGCAGCACTGGAAATATTAAGCGCTCGACTACCCCTGAAGCATCATCTCCCATTGGGCTTTTGATGGTTAAGAGCGTGCCACCATATGTGGACAATTTTATGCTGTGATTCCCTCCCCCTTTCCCCTTTTCGCGAAATGCCCCCTGAGATGCTCATCGTGCGGCTTAGCACCATTCCTCCAAATCCCATCGGAGGAATTAATTTCTAGTTGTATTTTTAGTTCTGCAATTGTACCAATTTGTTCAATTGCATGAAAATTTAATTCGGGTTTCTTATCAGCTTTTTAAGAATCTTTTTTCGGATAAAAAATTTCAATTCCGAATCTTTACTTTCCCCCTGTATTACCAAATATTCAACCCAGGTATATTCGGTTGTGTAGATTACCTTCAATGCAATTGAATAAATTAAAGTACAACCATATCATAAAAAAAAAAACCTGAGTGATTGTTTATTCATTCTCATTTCACTGAATATCATAGCGACAGTACACCATCTTGACAGGATAAAGAAATACGGTACGGTATTTTGCAATCCAATTTGCAATGTTAATTTTTTTAAATCGTTTGTTATTGATCGCGGCTTATTTCAAAAGAGATATATACTACATGAAAGAGAAATATATTATTTTTCAAAATACCATTGCGTGGGGCGTGTAGTAAAATTTTATTGCGGCTTGAGCGGCTCATGCGGCTAATATTCTGAGCGCGCTGATCAACATGTCTTGACAAAAACCGTTTTATTTGAAACAATGTACCAACTGTCCAAAGAAAAGGGAACAGGTAAAATACTCATAATAAAATACTTCTTTACCATTAGTATTGGTATTTAGCTTTGGTCCTGTACCAGTACTACCATGGTAGTGCTATTCTGTGATGGCCGGTGATTGGTTGTTGCTGACCTTTTGAACGATACTTGTACAACACAGTATGCGGCTTGAATTATGGCACTAGCATCCGTTTAACCGCAGCGTCGCAAGCTGGCCATCTCTCGCAGCTTTATTTTTCCGGAGATGCCGCGCATACGGTGAAATCATCCCGGTCCGACAAGATTCCGCGTGTACCCCAAGGTCCTTTTACTTGAGACCCAGCCTTCCTGTATATACCCATGGAAAAGGTTCCAAGGATAATGCGTTATAGACTTGAAGAAGAAGTTGGGGGTCCATGGTGGCCCCCAACCTCAAGTGACAATGTCGTCTTCGGTGTATGCGAGACTATCCCGCGGGAATCGGCTTTTTATACGATGAGGAGAAGACACCGTACACTCCAATAGCCGAGAAGTGGTGTCTCCATTTACCCCATACCATGTTGATATCTCCAACTCCCCCAAAAATATAGAGAAAACCAGCGTGAAAATGACCGGAAATCGCTGGTCTTTTGTAATGCCACAGCTCCAGAAATAAATGAGCATAATTTCTCGGATAGAATCTCCCCGGCGTCGCAGCCCCCCCATAGCAGAGAGGATCAAAAATGCTCCGAATGCACTGGTCCCCCACGGAATTTTGGAAGAATTAGTACCCCACACCTCTGAATAGTGCATAGCGGACGTATATATATAGAGGTCAAAAAAGCCATTGAAAGAGAAGAAAAAAAGTCCCTCAGCTATCCAAACCACCATACCAAAATGACCAAGATTGTCGACTTTGTCACCCACGATTTCCGGTTCCCTACCTCTCTGGACAAGACCGGTTCCGATGCCATGAACGATGCCGGTGACTACTCGGCCGCCTACGTCGTCCTCAAGACCGACTCTGGCGAGGAGGGCCACGGCATGACCTTCACCATTGGCCGAGGCAACGACATTGTCTGCAGCGCGATCAAGTACCTGGTCAAGAGCATTGAGGGCCTCGAGCTCGAGGAGCTCATTGGCGCCGACAACATTGGCAAGACCTGGAAGCGACTTGTCAGCGACAGTCAGCTGCGATGGATTGGCCCGGAGAAGGGTGTTATTCACCTTGCCCTTGGTGCCACCGTCAACGCCCTGTGGGACTTGTGGGCCAAGCGGGAGAAGAAGCCAGTGTGGCAGCTTGTTACCGAGATGACCCCAGAGCAGATTGTCGGTGCCGTTGATTGGCGATACATGACTGACGCTCTGACCCCAGAGGAGGCCCTTGCCATTCTCAAGGAGCTTGAGCCTACTAAGCAGCAGCGAATCCAGGACGCCCTCAACAACCAGGCCGTCCCTGCCTACACCACCTCTGCTGGATGGCTCGGCTACGACGACGAGAAGATGAAGCGATTGTTGCGAGAGACCATTGACCAGGGCTACAAGCACTTCAAGCTCAAGGTCGGTGGTGACGTTGCCGAGGACCAGCGACGACTACGACTCGCTCGAGAGGTTCTTGGCTACAACAACGACAAGGTGCTTATGATCGACGCCAATCAGGTGTGGTCCGTCCCAGAGGCCATTGACTACGTCAAGCAGCTCAAGGAGTACCAGCCATGGTTCATTGAGGAGCCAACCTCTCCAGATGACATTTTCGGCCACCGGGCCATCCGAGAGGCGCTCAAGGAGGATGGTATCAAGGTTGCCACCGGTGAGATGTGCCAGAACCGAGTCATCTTCAAGCAGCTCATCGCCAACGGCGCCATTGACATTGCCCAGGTCGATGCTTGCCGACTTGGTGGCCTCAACGAGGTCATTGCTGTGCTCCTGCTCGCTGCCAAGTACAAGGTGCCAGTCGTCCCACACTCTGGCGGCGTTGGTCTCCCAGAGTACACCCAGCACATCTCCACCATTGACTACATTCTCGTCTCTGGCAAGAAGAGTCTGCTTGAGTACGTCGACCATCTCCACGAGCACTTTGTCAACCCATCTGTTGTCAAGGCCGGCCACTTTGTCACCCCAACCGAGCCAGGTTACTCTGTGCAGGTGAAGGACTCCGCTCTGGACTACGAGTTCCCCAACGGGAAGTGGTGGCAGTCTGAGGAGTCTGCTCCTATCAAGAAGGTCATCATCTAAACATGGTGGCCCAGTATTTATTAACCATAATTGTATGAAATAGAATTGACATCCCACTCGAAAAAGCTTTCGTGGCCATGAACGAATTGCATCGGCGATCTATCCGGAAAGCGGGGTGACAGGCGGCATGAGTATTACAGACTGTAGGGGTATTCGTGTCCTCGAGCTCCGGTAAAGCCAGATCCCCATTGATGATCAATTTGTCCAATCATTACGTAGTAGCAGATTATCAATCAGGTACGGCTACTATGCATCGCTATCTACTTGCAGACGAGGGGGCCTACGATATTTGTCCATGTACTGAATCGAATTACATTGTACTGTTACTTTGAAAAACGTCATGAATACTACCCTATATCCCATCTAACGTCACTGTTACCATGTATCGGCAACACTACTCAATGCGTATCTAACATATCTTGCATACTAGGCCTCCCCACCGTTTTCCACAGTCATCCTGGGGTTGTACAAGCGGGGATCGGAGTCTCTCGCCACATCTCCAGGTTCCCCCGCCAAGCTCATCGCCATTTCTGGCAACCACGGGGCCGCACACCGAGGCCCCTGCCAGGTTTTGGCGAACCCCGGGGTTAGCCTCTTACGCCGCATGCGGCGCTCAGCTATAGTGGGGTCCGCCCCGCTCCGCAAGTTTGGGCGAACGACGCACTCCGCCATTTGCGACGCGTGCCCCCACCCGCTATCGGTACACGTAGCAGTACGATAACGCGGATCAGCCAGGTATATAAACGGTTCAACTCGTAGCAAGTACCATCGTAGAAAATTAGTAGACATGTCGTATGCTAGACTGAATCTCGAGCCGGTGGCGAAGAAGGTGGAGTCGATTTACACCAACCGACTCAACCTGTTCACCGCCAATGGCGAGTATAAGCAGGTTAACCTGCCAGCGTAAGTGGACAATATGCCGTTAAAATGGGCAATTGACAAGGCTAACGGTAACTAAAGTGTCCTGGATAAGGACCGGGCCCGGGAGGGCTATGTAAAGTTGGAGACCTATGCCGTCCCTGACGTTCACTCCCGGCCATCTTTCGAGGAGGCCACCAAGAATACCTTCCGAGAGGCCTCAATTGGGGAGAAATTTGGCCCCTCGTGGGCTACCCACTGGTTCCGAGTCCAGATCAAGGTCCCGGACTCGTGGCCAAAGAAGCAGGAAGTGCTGTTTAACTGGGACTGCGGCAATGAGGGGCTCATCTTCACCGAGGACGGGCGAGTAGTGGTTGGTCTGTCTGGAGAAGAGCGTCAGGAGTGGATCATTCCACCTGCGTGGAATGACGGCAAGTGGCACACTTTCTACATTGAGACGGGCTGCAATGGCATGTTTGGCAACGCGGACCCACACAACAATATCCAGCCGCCAATGGATGACCGGTACTTTACCCTGGAGAAGGCCGAATTGGTGTTGCCCAATGTGCAGGCACGGGCGCTCAAGGCGGACTATCTGATCATTGTAGACGCGGCTAAGAACTTTGACGAGTCGAGCTGGCAGAAACACCGGGCCATTGAGGTTGCAAACGCCATCATTGACAACTTTGACCGGTTCGATGTGGACAATTCCATTGAAAAGTGCCGGAAAATCGCCCAGGAGTTCATTGGCAAGAACGTGGACTCTGCCGATGTGTTCAAGTCGCAGGAGGAGAGCTTGGTGTTTGGTGTAGGCCACTGCCACATTGACACTGCGTGGCTGTGGCCCTACGCTGAGACCCGGCGAAAGATTGGGCGATCGTGGTCCACTCAGCTCGACCTTATTGAGCGGTACCCAGAGTACAACTTTGTGTGCTCGCAGGCGGTGCAGTACGCATGGCTCAAGGAGGACTACCCAGAGCTGTTTGAGCGGCTTAAGAAGGCCGTCAAGGCCGGGCGATTCATCCCCATTGGCGGCTCGTGGGTCGAGTCTGATACCAACTTGCCCAGCGGCGAGGCCATTGCGCGACAGTTTTTGTATGGCCAGCGGTTCTTTGAGTCCAACTTTGGCATGCGATGCAAGACTTTCTGGCTTCCAGATACGTTTGGCTACGCCGCTCAGATCCCTCAGCTGTGCCGAGAGGCGGAGATGGAGCGATTCCTCACCCAAAAGCTGTCGTGGAACAACATCAATGTGTTCCCCAACACTACTTTCAACTGGGTCGCCCTTGATGGATCCCAGGTCCTGTGTCACATGCCTCCAGCCGACACTTACAACTCGTGTGGCAACATTCGAGAGCTTCAGATGTGCGTGTCGAACCATCGAAACCTGGGCATTGACCAGTCTTCGCTCTTGTTGTTTGGCTTTGGCGACGGTGGTGGTGGTCCTACTCCAGACATGCTCGAGCGATTGCGACGAGCCAGAGGTATTTCTGACACGGTGGGCAACCTTCCTCGAGTCGCCATGAACGGCAATGTCGATGACTACTTTGACCGACTCGCTAAGAAGACCAACAATGGCAAAGACCTTGTCTCCTGGGTCGGCGAGCTCTACTTTGAATTCCACAGAGGTACTTACACCACTCAGTCCAACACCAAGAAGGGCAACCGACACGGTGAGGTCATTCTCCACGATCTTGAGTACCTTGCTACCATTGCGTCCTTGTTGAACTCTGAGTACCAGTACCCCAAGAAGGAGCTCGACCGATTGTGGGAGGGATTGTTGCTCAACCAGTTCCACGACGTTCTCCCAGGGTCATCCATTGAGATGGTCTACCGTGATGCGGAAGAGATTTACGACGATATCCAGGCCACTGGCAAGAAGCTCATTGACGAGGCTCTTCGAGCGCTTGGCTATGGTTCTGGAAGCGCTATTGCCGCTGTGAATACTCTTGCATGGCCCCGATCTGAGGTTGTTGAGATCCCATCCACTGATGGCGTCCAGGCGGCCTCCAACGGCACCACCTCGTATGCCCGAGTCTCTTCTTCCTCTGGCAATGACGCAGTTCTTGTGGCAGAGGCTTCCAAGGCTGGTGTTTCCGTTAACGAGACCAAGGGTGCCTATGTTATGGAGAACTCCAAGCTCAAGGTGTCGATTGACAACTCCAACGGTATCCTCACTAGCATTTACGACAAGGTTGCCGACCGGGAAATCCTCTCGGAGCCTACTGGTAACCAGTACGTTCTGTTCGAGGACCAGCCTCTCAACTGGCAGGGCTGGGACACTGAGGTCTACTCGCTCAACAAGCGACACGTTGTCAACAGCGCTCAGGCCGAGGTGGCTATTGCTGAGCAGGGCCAGATCCGAGGCGTGGTTACTGTTTCTCAGCCGCTCAATGACGGCAAGTCGTGGATCCGAACCTCCATTATCCTTGACGACGAGGCTCCGATGGTGGTGTTTGACACCGAGGTTGAATGGCACCATGCCTGCCAGTTCCTCAAGGTGGAGTTCCCTGTTGACGTCCACAGCGAGCAGGCGACCTATGACTCGATGTATGGTGCCGTCAAGCGACCAACTCACTACAACACTTTCTGGGATGTTGCCAAGTTTGAGGTCTGCTGCCACAAGTATGCTGATCTCAGCGATTTTAGCTATGGTGTCACTGTTCTCAACGACTCCAAGTACGGCTTCTCCATCCACGGCAACACGATGCGACTTTCGCTGCTGCGATCCGCAAAGGCTCCTGACGGCAATGCCGACATGGGTCATCACCGAATCCGATATGCCATCTTGGGTCACGAAGGTGCGCTCAATGCTGATGTGGTGCGACTTGCTCAGAACTTTAACCACCCATTGCACGTTACTACTTCTGCTTCCGGCGGTGCGCTTGATGTTGTCAAGTTTGACGGTCCAACCAACGTGGTGGTCTCTGCGGTCAAGCGAGCTGAGGACGATGCCGATGTTTCGGTGGGCGCTCTGCCAGCTCGGAAGGACAAGTCCAAGTCTATTGTCGTCCGACTTTATGACTCTTTGGGAGGCAAGAGCAAGGGCAACTTGGTGTTGTCGCCAAGCCTCCCCAAGGCGACCAAGGTGGTGCGATGCAACATTTTGGAGGATGACAAGGATGCCATTGAGTTCTCTACCGAGGGTGGTTCGACTGTTATTCCAATTCAGTTGCGACCATTTGAGATTGCTTCTTACCGAATCCAGTTTTAATTTTCAGCGCTATAGTTAGTGATTTAATCGATTTTGGAATGATAATATGTTGCACTGTTAATCTTCGAGATATAACGAGCTTCGAGATATACCAAGGCTGTCTATCGGTATATTCCAAACCTGAATAAATGTGCTACCAGTAATAATCTTTGATTAATCCATTGTCTAGATGGAGGACTTGTAAATAAAGCTGTACCATACAGTGTAATGTAAGGGAAATTAATTTAAACTCCTGTGGATCTATAACGGTAATTCATCCTCGGAGTACCAGTAGGTACTGTAGTAACCAGTTTGTTCATTACACAACGATAGGACCTATAAATTAATAAACTGTCATGGACTACCATAATATAAGGGAGATTAATTTAAAGGACTCACGATTATCCTTGGAGTAACCAATTTTATGTTCAACCGTCAACACGCCAACCACTACCTTCCGGATGTTGTATTTTCAGGGGAAACACCGAATAATACAACCGCTCGAAACACGCCAAGACCGAGCCTGATTAGCTAAATATCCGAGTAAAATACCCACAACTATACCCCAAATCATACTAGTATCCCCCCCTAGCCACCCTGCCCCTACCGCCTTGCAAATCGCCAGCTACCATCTGCGGCGCGTGCGGCTCAACACGCATACCCAAAAGTACACCCACGCGTAGTTCCGAAAACGGGCGATCGGAAGCCGGAAATTTTGACAGATTTGGGCAATTTTGAGGTAGGAAACCCATGTGATTTTAGTTCCACGCTTTCTGGTGGAAATCAAATTAAAATATAAAGTCCTCTGGGAACCCAAGTATACCAGATATGAAGGAGTTTATTGAAGAGGACGGGTATATCCTAGCCGAGGCGGTGTCGCCGTCGTCATCTGCGTCGAGTTCGGGGGTTTCAACCGAGGATAACAAGTATCTAAAGGTTGAGGACGTTTCCGGGACCATCACCAAGTCCTCGTCGAGTTCGTCGCTCGCGTCACTGAGCCTGGTGCTTCCATCACACAAGCAGTTTTCCAAGCTGATCCACAAACACGAGGTTCCGCGTAAAGTGTTGCATGTTTCGATTGGATTCCTGACCCTGTGGCTCTACAGCATAGGCATCTCGCTCTCCCAAGTAACCCCGGTATTGATCGCGCTGCTGATAGGGATTGGCAGCTGTGACTGGATCCGGTTCCGATCCCCGGAGTTCAACCGGCTATACTGCCGATACGTTGGCTTTCTCATGAGGGAGCGTGAGGTGGACACGGTCAACGGCGTGGTGTACTACTTGATTGGGCTTGTAGTGGTATTCCTCGTGTTCCCCAAGGACATATCGCTTATCGCGGTGCTGCTGCTGTCGTGGGCCGACACTGCGGCGTCAACGTTTGGGCGGGCCTTTGGCCACCTCACGTTCCGCATTGGCCGCAAGTCCTTTGCGGGGTCCTTTAGCGCATTCGTGGCCAGCGTGTTTAGTGCGTGGCTGCTCTACGCGGTGTTCATTCCGCAGTTTAGCGAGGTCAACCGCCCTGGAGAGATCATGTGGACTCCCGGCACCTCCAAGGTCGGGCTCGGGGAGCTAGCGCTGGCGTGCGGCCTAGTGGGGGCCGTCTCCGAGGCCATTGACGTTCTCGACGACAACCTGACCATCCCCATCATCTCCGCCTCCTTCATGTGGGTCTTCGTCAAGCTCACCACCAGCCGCGCGTACGACTCGCAAGTGTTTGCTCGATAGATTATATATATATGTATGCATGATTCATGATCCAAATAGAAGCTTTGAACCCACCAGTGGCCACCAACGGGGGTTGTAGACGGGACAAGGGGACTGGTCCCCTCATGTAGAACAAGCGGGAAACCCTTATTAATATCAAGTTATGGGGGACGGGCTTAGGACGACTCGCGGTCGACGCCCATGCGACGCGCCACATAGGACTGGGCGACAATGCCCACAGCAAGGCCAATACCGTCCTCGATCCACTCGAGCACCCACTCGCGTGGGTCCGCGTCCAGCCCCGCAAACCGGTTGTCAGTGCTCCCCAGCCAGTCCGCCCACTGGTACGGGAACGCCTGGGAGACGGTGTAGAACTCAATCTCATGGTCCGGGTCCGCCAGGTACATGACAAACGAAAAGGTAGACGCCGCGTCCGGCACCAACGTGTTGGACTGCTCCGGCTCAGCGGCCGCAATCGGCTGGATCGATAGGAATATGTCCGAAGTCCGCACTGGCGTATCCTCAGAGGTACGATTAGTTGGCGACTCTTGATCCTGGGGCTTATCAGGCTCCTCCTGAGGGTCCTTCTTGGTCATAAACTCCTCTACATTGGCCTTGGCCAGCTTCTTGCCCTGCTCCAGCTCGCCTCGGAACAAATTGAGGTCCGCCTGGGCCACATTGGACCCCCGTCGGTGTCGCTCCTTGCCCTTCTGGAACACCATCTGGAGCTCTCCGCCCCCTTCCACCTGCTGCATCACACGCTCAAACACATTGTATACAATGGGGTCCACCGCCCCGAACCCGACCATGTCGTGGAAGATGTGGATCTTGAGCTGCTCATGGCGGGAAATCGGCGGCGCAATGGTGTCCAGCACGGTAGAAAAGGTATTCTTGAGGAACCCACCGCCCATTTTGGAGAAGTTCTCCAGCGCATTGGTCCGCTGCTGCACCTCGGGCTGCAATTCCCGCACTCGGGCCTCTGCCTGCTTGACTGCGTTGGTCGCACTGTCCCAAATGCCGCCCTTGTTTTTGCTCCACCAGCTGGAAATGGCGCCAATTGGGTCGGGCAGGTCTTCCTCCGGCTTCGGAGTGCTCGATTGAGCCACCGGAGGGGCCTCCGCTTGCGTATTCGCGGCGGGAGGGGCCTCCTGATGCGATTCCGGGGCGGGAGGGGCCTCCGCCGACTTGTCCTCCGCGGTCGGCGACAAATCCTTGGGGGATTCCGACTTGGCGGGCTCATTGGCGACTTCAGACTTGATCTCCTTGGACTCCTCTGCCGCCTTGGGGGCCGGGGTGGACCGGCCAGAGTTGGCGGTGCTCTTGGTGAGGGAATCAAGGAACCCCATAATGTCCTCGTCATCGCCCTTCTTGCGGCTGGTTTTCTTTCGGGGTTCCGACTTGCCTTTCTTCTTGTCCCCCTTGTCGAGGGAGTCCAACAATTGTAGGACGTCCTCGGTCGATTCCTTCTTGTCTTCTGCCATATTGGGTCTCTCTCCACGTATATCAGGGACGTGTCTCCAAGTCACTATGGCACTATCGATCGGAAGATGGGGCTAAATCAAGTGATGTTCCTAACCTCCCAACACGCCTGCGCGAGCGGCCGACATTGCGACATGACGACTTGAGCATGACATTGGACATTGGCAGCATGGCGACTTGACCTGATACCAAACAGAGTCAAGGGTACAATGATACAATGATACAACGATACAATAACAGTACTATGCAGTATGATGATAGTACAATGACACAATAGTACAGGATATATTACACTCTACGCAAAAAACACACTCTTTTTTGATATTATATAAGTTATAATACTAGGCAAACCACCATTTAGTAGAAAGTAGATGGTCGGTGAGGAGCAAAGACCTTGGCGGACTTCTGGACTCGGTGTGGAAGTGGGAAAGCAAGGTCCTTGACCAGGAGCTGCTTGATGTACTGTCGCTTGACGTCTTCGGTCTTCTCAAGCTCAACAACCTTGAGAATGTGAATAGATCGGAATCGGGATCGGTGTCGGGCAGCCATGTCCTGGTACAGAGCCTCGACAGCAGCAACTCGGCTGAGCTCTCGGTACTCCTTGTACATGTTGTGGGTGCCGGATCGAGAGTCGTATCGGATCCACACACCAAAGTTCTTCACCTTGGTTGGTCGCTTCTCGTGGATCTGGTTGATGGAAACAATCTCACCATTGACCTTCTTGATTCGTCGCAACTTGGCAAGGAAGTACCAGAATCGAGACTTGGCAACAACAGTGTTTGGAGCAAAGATTCGCATTCGGAAGAGCTTTGGCTCTGGCTCCTTCTCAGTTGGCAAGTGTCGGCCAATAACCTGATATTCGTTGAGTCGACCCACTATCTCTCGTTAGCCCTCTCCTTAGTTACCCGGCGTTCACAATCTTCATCACTAGGCAGAAAAACCGCACCACAAAACCACTCCTCCCATCGCCCTGCGCTCTTGTAGTCGTCTGGCCCTAGCAACGTCGTCCCGCCGAAAATAAGTCCGCCACTTACTCTTTATTCTAATGTGTACCGAAGGTTATGTGTCGTGCGTTCCGGAGGGTATATGAAAAATGAAAAACTTTTGATGTTTGGTGGGTGTGGTGCGCAAGGCCGGTAACCTCCCAAACAGGCAACGGAGAGCCTCACCAGGGTCAGCCGTCCCTCGAGCCCTCCCTGGCCGGGGCCTCTTCCTCCCAACGCGCGCGCACTGACTCGCAATGTGACTGCGTGATGGGAGTTGCACTATAGTGGCCAAGTGTGGCCGTATATATGGGTACACTGGGGGCCAGCCCCCAGACCCCCGTAGCTCCGCTGCGCGGAGGGCGTTTGGCCCTCGACTAGATCAAGGTTATACGCCAGGGTGACATGTTTTGATAGTACAAGTAGTACAATACAT
>JAKTQL010002408.1:0-35339 GCA_030558815.1 Blastobotrys malaysiensis
GTCATCTACGCATTGGATATCTTTCATCGTGCTTTTCGATATCATCTATCCCACCCCCCGGTAGAATATCAAGCAGTGATGGAGAAATTCCTACATCATCTTTTCGATCGAACATACGACTTACACTTACATGATTTTCTGAGGATGGCCGAAAGATAAATCATGACGGGAGACAGCAACACAGACACGAACGACCGTGAGACTTGACACCTATTTTTGTGATATTAGTTTATTCATATTGTATCAGTATAATAAATGAAAATATTCAAAAAAAATTTTTGCATATATAGCGCGCGGAATTTTAGAAAAAAGAAATTATGCAATGATGGGAGTTATAAGCCTTACAATAATAATTCCATGCCGTCATCTTAGATCACTATAGTTAGCTATTAATTGAGGCTGTACATGGACCATAGATCGACAGATCTATAGCTATAGCGTATTCACAAGAACGCTACGTACGTATATATACAAGACTCGGGCCAGATGCAGGTGTGAATCCGAGTATTCCCCCTGACAGCCTCGAGATCGGTCCTCGATCTCTATCGAGAAAATGGTAACAGCTCAAATCAAGCGCATGCGCAAACCAAAGTTCCAAGACGTAGAAACATTAATTATTAGATACCCAGTAGGCAAGGGATATATCAAAAAGTCTATAGCATTCGTCGGATAGTGTCCTCTTTGAACTCCTGAACATTATCAATGCTGTCCCACCACTTGAAGAGGTACGACTCGCAAATGAGCTTGAACCAAGGAGTAAAAGTCAAAGACTCATCCTTGAACATCTCCTTGAGCTCATCCGCAGACACGAAACAGGTGTCCTTCACCTCGTTAGGGTTGACGTTGAGAACCGGGTTGGACTTGATGAACAGAATGTAGTCAATCTCATGCTCGCCCCAGGCGCCGTCGCTAGGAGCCACGTAGTGTATTCGGGTCAAAAAGTCAAACTTGTCAATAGGAAGGTACTCCTTGGTAATGCCGAGCTCCTGGTCGAGCTTTCGCACTGCAGCATTCTTGGCGCCGGCAATAGAGGTCTCGAGGTCGCTGCCGAGCTCCGAAGGAATAGCCAGTGGGTGGGAGCAACAAGTATTAGTCCACATGCCTGGGAAGGTGATCTTTTCGTCCGCTCGCTGCTGGAGCAGCAGCTTGTTCTCGTCGTTGAACAAGAAAACGGAGAAGGCTCGATGCAGGAGACCCTGTTGAATGTTGGTCATAATATGGCACGTCTTCTTGGACCCAGAGCCGACGGGCTTGTCTTCCCAGTCGAGAACGATGCAGACCTCCTCCATGAGCTTGATCTGCTCCTCGTCCTTGCCCTCAAACAGAGCATCCTCAGTGGAAATCTTGGTAGAAACAGCGGCTCCCAGCGGGGCAACGTCAGGGAACTGCTGGAGGATCTGTTCCGCGGTCAGCTGCGCAACAGTAGTGGTCTCGGTCGCAGTCATCGTCGTGATATGAGTGTCCTGTAACGAAGGGTAGAGGAAAGCGTGTTCAAATGCGCTTTAAAACTGGGTTTATAGGGTGGTGGTGACACAGGGGGGCCGGACCAAAGTATTTTTTACGATCTGCAGTGGGTCTCCGATCGTAATGCCGGTACGATACCGTACGACTAATGAGCACCTACGCATCGCCAAGCAGAGCGGGGTAAACGCTTTTCGTCACAATCCCGCCTGCAAATGCACAACTCCATCGTCCCCTCGGGCTGCTTGCGTTTCTGTCCCAGCTATCTTCGCTAATACTACCCCTAGTGGGTCCGTCCGCTCGGTCGTCGCCGTCCCCCCCCCCCCCCCCCCGCCCCCCCCCCCCCCCCCCCCCCCCCCCGGAGGGGGGACTTGTTACAGCCGCGCCGCCTGCGCGGGCGTTTTTTCCTATCAAACCTCCCAACACGAAAAAAACCACGCCAAAAGTTGAGACACGGCCGTCGGGCCTGGGGAAGACATGAGGGAGTACTATTTGTCCTCGGCCAATTGAGCATTCGAGGGCCAGCCCTCGAGCTCCCGTAGCTGGGGGTTGCACCCCCATACCTCCATTACGGGTTCTAGGGGCGGAGCCCCTGCCACAGGGGGTCTGGGGGACTGGTCCCCCAGTACTAGGACCCCCTGAGCACGAGCCGCACCAAGCTCCCAACGCGCGAAACACAACACGAAAAATGGCCATTGAATAATAAGCCACCGTGGACGGGTCAAGAGGGAACCATTCGAACCCAACGAGCTGCTAGCATTCGAGCGTAGTGGTGTGTAAGAGCGTTGGGATTGGACGTTGTAGTGCGAGATGACGTCGTTGAAATCATTCATCAAGGCGGTACGGGCTGCCAAGACTATTGCGGACGAGCGGGCGGTCATTCAAAAGGAGTCTGCCGCGATTCGAACCTCGTTCCGAGAGAACTACACGAACCAATTCATCCGGCGACAGAACGTGGCCAAACTGCTCTACCTGTTCACTCTCGGGGAGCGTACGCACTTTGGCCAGGTAGAATGCCTCAAGCTGTTGGCGACGTCAAAGTTCACTGACAAGCGACTGGGGTACCTCGGCACCATGCTGTTGCTGGACGAGAACCAGGAGGTGTTGACGCTGGTGACCAATTCGCTTTCCAATGACTTGAGTCACCCAAATCAGTATGTGGTGGCGTTGGCTTTGTGCACGCTGGCCAACATTGCGTCGACAGAGATGGCGCGGGATTTGTTTGCGGACATTGAGAAGATTGTGTCTTCGTCGAACCCCTATCTCAAGAAGAAGGCGGCACTGTGTGCGATGCGAATCATCACGCGGGTTCCTGATTTGGAGGAGATTTTCATTGACAAGGCCAAGGCGCTCATGGTGGACAAGAACCACGGGGTGCTGCTGTGTGGGTGTGCATTGGTGCAGAGTATGTGTGAAGAGAACCCTGATCTGGTGGCTACGTTCAAGCCGCTGCTTCCTACTCTGATAAATCATCTCAAGAATTTGTCCACCTCGGGGTATGCCCCGGAGCATGATGTGACGGGCATTAGCGACCCATTTTTGCAGGTGCGGCTGCTGCGGCTGCTGCGTATCTTTGGGGAAGGGGATGTGCAGACCTCGGAGCAGCTGAGTGATATTCTGGCCCAGATTGCGTCCAATACAGATGCCTCGAAGAACGTGGGGAACGCGGTGCTCTATGAAGCGGTGCGGACGATCTTTGGCATTGAGGCAGATTCTGGCCTGCGAGTTCTCGGGGTCAACTTGCTCGGCAAGTTCTTGTCCAAGGACAATAATACAAAGTACGTGGCACTCAACACGCTGCTAAATGTGATTGAGATTGAGCCCACTGCGGTGCAGCGCCACCGGGGCACGATCATTGAGTGCCTCAAGGATGCGGACATTTCGATCCGGCGGCGAGCGCTGGAGCTCTCCTTTGCCCTCATTAACAGCAGCAACATTCGGGTGCTGGTGCGGGAGCTGCTGACCTTCCTCGAGACGGCAGACAGCGAGTTCCGCACCAACCTGGTCTCCCAGATCGCCGTGTCGGCTGAAAAATACGCGCCAAACACGCGGTGGCACATTGACACCATTTTGCGGGCGCTCAGACTCGCCGGGGACCATGCCAAGGAGAATGTGCTCTCTGCGTTTATCACTCTGGTCATCACCTCGGAGGATCTTCATCTGTACACCGTCCAGAAGCTCTACGCGGCGCTGCGAAAGGACATGACCCAGCAGGGGCTCACCCTGGTCGGGGTGTGGCTCATTGGCGAGTATGCCAACGTTCTGCTCAAGGGTGGCTCCTTTGAGGAAGAGGGCGGGGTTCAGAATGTCCAGGAGTCGGACATTGTCTCTTTGCTCGAGACGATTCTCGACACCTCGTCCTCTGAGGTGGTCAAGGAGTATGTGGTAACGGCGCTCATGAAGCTCACGACGCGGTTGAGCTCTTCTTCGGAGGTGGAACGGATCAAGAAGATACTCGAGAGCAACAACCGGTCTCTGGACCTGGAGGTACAGCAGCGAGTCGCCGAGTACTGCAAGCTGTTCAACTACGACTCGGTACGACGGGGCGTGCTTGAGAAGATGCCTCCACCAGAGGTGCGCGAGGATCTCGGGGCCAAGTACGAGGCGGAGAAACACAAGTCCAAGAAGCACCCAGTGCGACGAGCTGCTAACGGCTCTGCCGCAGCGGGTGCGGCGGCTCCAAACAGCGTTGACCTGCTTCTCGACCTGGCCGGGGACGAGGGCGCCAACAGCGGCGCCTCCTCCCCTGCCCCAGCAGCTAACAATGCCGACCTTCTCTCTGATATATTCGGCACCACCTCGACGCCATCGCCGACGGTGCAGTCGCCACAGCCGCAAAAGTCCAACGCGAGCCAGATTCTCGATCTGTTCGACACGGTGCCCTCCTCCAGCACCACCCCCAAGCCGGTCACCCCTGCGACGTCGACGCCACCCATTGGCAGTGCGGCGGACTTGCTGGGCGGGATCCAGTCGACGCCATCTCCTACTAACGCCATTGAAGCATATAACAAGAACTCGCTTGTTTTGAGCTTTGTCCCGCAGCCCAGGACCAACCCTGGCGTGGCGGCCATCTCGGCACAGTTTGTCAATTCGGGCAGCGCGACCATCACGGACCTGGTGCTCCAGGTAGCCGTACCCAAGAGCCAGAAGCTGCAGCTACAGGGCCTGTCGAGCACGACCCTCGGACCCAACGCCACCGCTACACAGAACATGCGGGTCGCCGGCCCTGAGGGAGCCAGCGTCAAGCTCCGACTGCGGGTTGCATACAAGGTCGACGGCCAGGAGGTCAAGGACCAGGTCGACTTTAGCAAGTTCCCGCCAAACATGTTGTAGCCGCTATAGATTAATGCCAAAAACTCATCCACTGCCGCAACGGGGGTTTGGGGGTGGAACCCTCAACTACAGGCACTCAATGGTGCAATTACCTGGGGGACCAGTCCCCCAGACCCCCTGAGGCTCCGCTACGCGGAGAGGCCAATTAACGGGAGTTTGGGGTGGAACCCCCAACTACGGGAGATTGAGGGCTGGCCCTCGAATACTCTACAAAGCAATTACCTGGGGGACCAGCCCCCCAGACCCCCTGGGGCTCCGCTACGCGGAGATATTATACCTGTTATACGTAGCAGAATCCCCCAGCGCAGTTTAGTACGGGGTGCGGCGGTGCGCCGTGGGGTGTTGCAACCCATGAATTTCACCCCTCACCCCTTTCACCGACACCAACGATGGCACCACCAAAGGCAGATAAACGACGGGCAGACCTGATTGTGCCGTACGAGCACGTTCCGATGCGAGCCTCCGAGCCGTCTTCCATGTTCTCGAGCTCGCTGCCCCTGGCGGCCATGTTCATGCGAAACAAGTAGGTGCCCTCCCTGGTACGGGGAATGCTAACAATGTAGGCTGCTGGCGTGGGCCGCCGTGTTCACTGCTCTCCAGAGCTATCTGAATGAGCCGGTCAACAAGAAGTCCGGGGAGAGCCAGCCGGCGTGGATCACACTCATGACGTCGTTCATTGGTCTGCTTACTTGCTATATGGACTTTGTCATGCCCAACATGCGACCGGCTCCACGAGTGCCCAAGGTCGCCGAGACCACTGCGTAGGGGTCTCTCTGTACAGTACTATATACGTTAATCTACCCATGTCCTCGTAAGTCGTAACTCGTTAGAATCCGGCATGTTGAATGCTGGTGGTCGTAAATCGTTAGAGGCTCTCGTCGAGCTGGCAAAATTCTCGCGGCTAGAACTCCTCTTCTTCAAAGGGACAGTCGAGGCTCTCGTGGCCCTCCCGCTCGCAGAGGCCGCACCACAGCTTACGCCCGGCGGCGGGATCGACCTTGGCCGGGGAGACCATGGGCTGGGCAGTGACAAACATGGATGCATTGGTCGTGTCCTGCGGGGTCACTGGTTTGGCGTGGTCGGAGGAGGGGGAGGAGAGGGTCGAGGAGCCGGGGTGGACGTTTTCCTTTTCGGTGGAGATCTTGAGTGATTCGAGTTGGCGCTCCAGCTCCGACTCGCGGAAGATCTTGGTCTCCAGCATGGACTCGAGGTTCTCGATTTCCCGCTCGCTCTTCTCCCGCCACGCACGTTCCTCCTCCAGCTGGGCCCGCAACTGCTCAATCTCCTCCTCCTGGTTGGGTTGTTGCTGGGTCAGCCGCGGGGACGAAGTGACGCTGTTCTGCTTCTCGAGGAGGTCCTTGTAGTACTCGAGGTCCTTACGGGTGTCCACCAGCTCCTGTTCCTTGTCCAGTAGTTTGTTCTCAATGTCTGCGAGCCGCGACAGCTGCGCCTTGGCGTTCTGTTCCGACACCTGCGAGTTACGGAGACCGTTCTCTAGTTGGGCCACCTCTTTCTGGAGCTCAATGATCTGGTTGTTAATGTCGGCGGCGTGGCCCATGCTGGACTTGAGCTTGTGGATCTCCGCCTCGTACATCTCGCTCGTCTCCTGGATCTCCTCCTGGAGCCCGTCTATCGTAACCCGGAACTCCTGGCGCTTCTCCTCAAACTCTCCCTTCATTATGGCAATTCTGCGGTCTTTTTCCTCAAGAGCAAGCAGCAGCTTGGCGATCTCTCCGTCGCCGCCGTGGAAGTGCTCTCCGGCCATGGAGCGGTCCTGGTGCTGTTCAGCGAGTGCCTGGAACTCCTCAAGGCTCTTTTCAAGCTCCTTGAGAAGGTCCCCCTGCTGCTCCAATTGCATCTCCTTTTCAGAAACCTCTCCCCGCACCTGCCGCAGCTCTCGCGTAAGCAGCGCAAACTCCTCAGCGGACGGGTTGTTACTATTGTGGCTTTCTACGGGGGACTGAGGAGGCAGCGGAGGGGTTGGCGGCGGAGGCGGTACCATCGCGGTGCTAACTCTTCGGCTCCGCGATGGAGAAGCCATGATATCCTCTCTCATACCACTAGGCGGCCGGAACGACGGGGACATGATGCCACTGGCGCCCCGAGGGGTCCCGGAAAGCGACTGACGCTTTCGCGTCGAAGCAGGATTGGCCTTGCGGACGCTAGTCGCCTGCGGTACCGCAAAATTGGGCCGCTCAGGGGTCTTGGCCGCGTACTTGGGGGACGGATGGGCCAATTGTGGCCTCGCCAGCGACAATCGCCGCACGGGAGTGCTCGGCGCCGCAGCGGAAGCGGCTCCAGACGGGGTCGCAAACTGCCGCGTCGTAGAGGCAATGAGCTTGGAATACACAATAAAGAGCCCCGTGTTAGGCTTTGCGGTCTGAAAGTAGCTGACCCCTTCAAAAGTGCCCGAATGTTTACCCTGGCCTTCAAATTCGCCAACGAGCTCTACGCCGGCGTACTCGCCTGGCTTGCCCTGGACTTTACCAACGTATCGTAGTACACCCTGCTCTCCGTTAGGGAGTGTAACAGGGTCTCCTATCGCCAGAGAGGACTGCGAGTGTCGTGCTATTCGCGGAGTCGCAAACGACATGATTTTCCAGTCTTCGTTGGGGTTTGAGAAGGTGTTGATGTTTTTGAAGTGATGTAAACAGACGCGCTCCTGCAGCACCCCCTTCGGAATATCCCCCGTAAATAGTACATATATGACCTGTAGTGTTTATTACCTGTTGCATTGTAGGTCAAAGAGATGAGAAGATTTAGATGTGTCTGGTGGGTGGCACTGCGGAGATATGATGGAGGGCGACTCGGGCACCCTCCAGATGCTATGGAATTGGGGATAATACGACTAACTAACCAGTACACGTGCATTCATGGAATGCTATATTTACAGGTTTAGGCTATGAATCTTGGTTATAGTATTGGAGGTGTTATGTAAATGGACGTTTGATCATGAATGGCCTTTGAACTACAGTAAATGGACTAATACATGTACTTGTATAGTCAATTGCCGGTACATCAATTCCCACGTGCCAATCTCTTTTGCTGCTTGGACCGGTTTAATATTTTCTTCTCTGAACGAGAACTAGACTAGGTATAATCTATTGTTACCAACAGATCGAACAGTCTCTAGTATGGTTATAATGCGTCATAGCCGCACTGGTCATCCCAATAGGACAAAATGAAAAATTGAACTCCCCAGTACTACCAGATCAACTATGTCGCTACTCTTGGATCAGGCATTGGTGGAAGACGTTGCTCAGCACTGCCCAGCTCAGTTCCTGGCTTACCACAAGTGCCTCGGCGGTGGTGATGCCTCCAAGTGCTTGGAAGAGCAGGAGGCCCTCTCTACCTGTGTCAAGACTCAGTACGTCGTCTACCCAGCCGTTGATACATGTACTAACAAAGTTATAGAGTCCCCAGCTTTGTCAAGATTTTGAAGGAGTGCTCGGACGTTATGAAGAAGTACGAAGACTGCGTCCGGGAAAACGTCAACCATCGATCAAAGTGTTTTGACATTCTCCAGGAAGTTCGACAGTGCTCGGCCAAGTCGATTAACGTCAAGGAACGGGAATAAAATGTACATAGAAAGGGCCAAAGATATAACCCAATAATAAAACCGATTTCGTTAGCAAAAAAGTTGGTCAAACGGAGCCGCACCTACCAAAATGAACGGCTTCAACGAAACCGGAAGCGCCAATCTCTACATTCAGCCTAGACAAAAGCTTCATTTGTGAGGGAAGGAAAGAGCGTGTATAATTAAACCAGTTACTCTCTGATTCAATCATAAAACACTCCCCAGCCATAGATAATTCCATAACTTTACGGTTAACCATATCACTGAATATTTGAATATTGTATGAAAACGGCCGTCTTAAGTAGCTCCATTAAAAGCGATGTTTAAATACCTTGCAAAGCGCAGGAAAGAAAAAAACGGGTAGAACGGGTTTAGCAAAGAGCTTGCAATTGGGGTTAAATCTGCCAATTGAATCTTACGGCCCTCATTTTTGCGCTCCAGGAACAGATACATATTCTCTAATAGCATCTCATTATGTCTGTGACGGCCACAATACTCAAACCCCTCAGTGTTTTCACTTTTATCCAGAGTATAGAGAGTGAGGCTTGAGGGAACAAATATTTCCAGGACGCGATTTTTTACCGATCCCAATTACCCTCCAGACGCGATAATGGTTAGATATCGTTAATAGCCATATTGGAACGCTACCAAAGTACAACTGTAATTGGAATTGGCATGCTAGAATAGAATAAATGATATACTCGGCACTTTTTTTCCCTTGGATATTTTCCAGCGCTTTGTATCTTACCTGATACTTCCCTCACTTTGCTATCGAGGTGTTCATCACTTGAACCATCTATTATGAGCCAATCTGCCACCCTGTATTTCTTTTTAGATCACAAGAAATCTATATCGATAGTTCTTCTCTGTGTTTTGTCAAATTTAATTGAAATAATAGAGTGTACCGGTAGTTCTATTAAATTTTTGTCTATTGCCTTTGCACACCTATTCAGATAGGCAGCAGCATTATATACACGTCTCATAATACTCCAATAAATCAATATCGCAGGCAATCTAGCCTGAATTATGCACAAATCACCGCTGCTGAGAGCAATGATCGAACCCCCTTTTTAAATACCCAAGCGAAATAAATTAGTTAGCCAGATGCGGCGGCAACAGGAAGTTAGGAATGGAGTTCATAATCGTATAAGTATGGCCACAGTTCCGGCAGGTCATAGAACCCTCGGTAATAATAGTCTACATCACAGTTAGTACAAGTCTTACTTGCAATTAGAAAGATCACTTACCTCGACCAAGAGCTCATGCAAATCCTTCAAGAGCTGAGTGTATTCAGGAGATTCAGCATCTTCAATTATAGGCTTATCCTGGGGAAGATTTGGGTTCCCCAGCTCCTTGGCAATCTGTACCAAGGCGTCCCAGTCAAGCTTTGGAAGAATGTTTGCGATGAACTCGGGCTCAAAGTCAGCCTCCTGGCGAAGGAGGGAAACATCAGAGTATTGGAGTGGAAATGCGTTACCAGTCTTCGCACAGTCTTTGACCACGCACTGGACGAAATTAGTAGTCAGCACCTTCATTATTGAATTTCGGTCCTTATCATATATCAATTTTTTGCGAGTACCAAAAGGTGAAATTTTGATCATGTGATTATGTAAAAAATTACGATAAGTGACTAATAACGGCGATCTGTCGATCTCCCAAGAATGCGGCTGAAATGCGGCTGAGACATGTGCCTTGACTGTTGTATATCTCGTATATGTATTTGTTTTAAGGTATAAACGAATAGGCTATACGCCGAATGCAATTGTAGCTATGAGAAAATGAAAATCATGACAGTACCATATGTAATATATGGGGCGAAGTGCACTCTGCACAGCCCTTGTAGTACAGCTGAAAGAGCTCATGCAGGAGAGAGATTATCAAACTCTTCGAACGTGTTCATTGGAACGTTCCCTGCTGATAAGATGGACATACATGCTCTGCCACCGTGATACAGTTCTACGGATTCCCATGTACGGAAGGTAATTCAACTAGTACATAATTTGGCTGGTAGTTAGTCACCATGCAGATACAGTATGCAAAGTACAATGTAATACGGTACTGTAGTACGCTCTCAGCATCTACCTCCGCCGACGGCCAACGCAGATCACAGGAACACCTGCAGCTAACTTCTAGACTACACGTACTACGTACGTGGAGTTACGAATCGCATTTGGCGTATGCACCTCTATTAGGACAATCATTTGCGACCATCAAAGTCACGTGGAGCCCTATCTCAGTCTTTTTTCGCCTTGCATCAATTTGTGGTCATGAACAGAAATATAAATAGGCGAAGCAGGACCAGCTGTGAGAGTTCAATTCAACCACAACATACCAATCACAATGCCTTCAGCGCACAAGCACCAAGCCGTCCCTGCAATAGACGTCAAGGAGCTGATAAAGCAAGTCGAGGAGCTCAAGTCGGCCAACCGGCTGCGAGACGAGCATTATCGAACATTATTGGCCCAGGAGCAGCGACGATACGAAAGAGCTGTCCACAAGAATCGAGAATACTACCAAAACATGGTCAGGAAAAATCGGGCCGCTTCGGAAACATCTTTGAAGCAAGTTCGTGGTGAATTGCAACGACTATACACAGACCAACAAGACTACGAATGGACTCTAATGCGACTCCACGAAGCTCACCAAAAACAAATCAAGTCGTTGATTAAATCAGATCATCATCACAAGCCGCAGTACTACGTAACCCCATTCAGCTACGGGGCACGCGAAGCGAGGGTCTTCCTGTGCGAGTTTGAGTTCTACTGCCAGATCAATCGAATAACGACAACTTATCACCTATTACAAACTTTTGCTTCATTCCTGACTGGCCATGCAGCTAAGTGGATGCGACCAATAATTACGAATCCAGACAAATTTCCATATTACTACCAAGACTTCAATCTCTTCCTGCATGATTTCCGAAAGGCTTTTGGTGATTTGCCTTCCACGGCCAGCCATTTCTACTAATGATTTAATGATTTTTACAAAACTTATGAAACTATCGTATATAAACGATTATGTAATTTTTCGACTCCTCCAGCTTAATTGACTTTTCAATCCGTTGCGTCTTTACTTTTCCGCATGTCTTTCCGCACTGCATCTTTTTATGCAATGCGGATAGAGAATTAATAAAAACCTAACCGTATTCAGTGAAATTCAGAAGTACATCCAGTAGCCAATAAAGAGTAACCAAACCCCACATTCCTTGAATATCACTTCTTCCAGACAGGGCTGAAAGTTTCATCATATGCATAAGCACTGCGTTCTAAGTAATTGTCTGTATTGGAGCATTCACGGTCCTGAATGCTCAAGAGTTGATACGCTATGTACTGACACCATCATTTTACCAGCTGTACCGAGATCACCAACCCATGAACCATAAGTGGCAGTTGGTAATTGTATCTTAAGAAATAATCATTACATGTATTTCTTAACCCCACGACTCTAAATCAGTTATACCTGTCTTACAGAAGCCAGATCAGGTAGCTAATTAACCGTAACTTCAACTAAAATAATAAAAGGTTAAATGAAATAAAGTTAATAACCCGAGTATCGTGTCCGATAGGCTTGCCGCTGCTGGGAGTACAATAGAGAAACTGGCGGCTTGGGTGAGAAGGACAATCTATAGTCTCCCTAGTGCGCGCGCAAGCGCGCTCTGTCATTGACTTATAATCTAGTGGCATAACTTAACAACATAACTCAGTGCAACGGTTACTAATCGAACAAACAAAACCCACTGCCAAGATTTCTTTCCACCTGATTAATTGATAATTGCCACTTAAATTGACCAGAAATATGGGAGATTACGACAGTCCGTTAGAGCATCATGATATGGAGGCGGAATTCGCCCGCCAGCAGCAGGAGATCAAGGATTTGCAGCACATGGATACCCGAATACGACGGTTCGTACCCGTCCACACCGCGCCGATAATTGCCTGTTGTAACTGTGGCCAGTCCATGAAGAGTATAGGTGGACAGACAATGTGTGTCGACTGTATTAGTACCAACGTAGATATAACCGATGAGGTGCAGAAGGACGGAACGATTACTTTCTGTAAGAATTGCAACAGGCTGTTAGTACCTCCAAATCAATGGATCCACGCCCCGAGAGAGTCGAGAGAGCTCATGGGGGCCTGTTTGAAGCGTCTTAGGGGCCTCCATAAGCTCCGACTGATGGATGCGTCCTATCTTTGGACTGAGCCGCACTCGAGGCGGACGAAGATCAAGGTTACCGTCCAAGGCGAGGCTAAGCAGTTCCAGAACACTTTGGTAGAGCAGACGTTTGTCGTAGAGTTCTATGAAGACTCTGCGCAGTGTCCAGACTGTGCCAAGTCTTTTACTGCTAATACCTGGAGGGCTTCGGTGCAGGTACGACAAAAGGTCGAGCATAAGAAGACCTTCTTCTATCTGGAGCAGGTGATTCTCAAGAGCAAAGCACACAAGTACACCGTTTCGATCCAGGAGGATAAAGAAGGTATTGACTTCTTCTTTGCCCAGCGGAATCACGCTGTGAAGATGATTGAATTCTTGTCTGGGGTGGTTCCGATGAAATGGAAGAAATCTGCAGAGCTTATTTCCATGAACATTCACACGAGTAAGAAGAGTTACAAGTTTACCTACTCGGTAGAAATTGTACCAATTTGCAAGGAGGACTTGGTAGTTTTACCCAAGACGGTAGCAAAGAGCCTGGGACATATTAGCTCGCTGGTACTGTGTTACCGGGTTGGAAATACTGTGCATTTCATCGATCCACTTAATCTTCAGACCGCCGAAGTCACCGCGAGTGCTTACTGGAAGAATCCATTCCCGTCTCTTGCGTCGGCCAAGACTCTCACTGAGTACATGGTGCTGGATATTGATCCAGCTGGGCCCGCCAATGATCGGTTCGCGTTGGCAGATGCCACTATTGCACGAGTATCTGATATGGGTAATACCGATAAAACTTTCTATGTTCGGACCCACCTCGGCGGTATTTTGAATCCGGGTGATCTGGCATGGGGCTACGCATTGGATAACTCCAATTACAACAGCGATCTGTGGGATGCGCTTGACCCGACCAAGATCCCAGACGTTATATTGGTTAAGAAGTCGTACTCGGATCGGCCAAAGAAGAGCAGAAACTGGAAACTCAAGCGTATGGCTAAGGAGTATAAGGACGTTGAGGCTAGACAGCGGGACAAGACACAGGATAAGCTTAACCGGGACTATGCAGAGTTCATTCAGGAGCTCGAGGAAGATCCTGAGTTTAGGAATGATGTCAATCTTTATCAGGTTGACAATGAAGTTCACGCGGACACTGAGACAGATATCGGCGAAGACGATATTGGTGTCAAGCTCAGCGAGCTGAAGATTGATGATGGCGTAGATCACTTTACCTCTGATGAAGAGCTGGAGGATGATAGCGAGGAAGATGAAGATGAGAATGACCAAATGATTGTCCACCAATCGAAAGCTGCCTAATTAGCATTTTAACTTATAATACCTGGCACCTATAGTGCACCGTATCACACTGCATTATCCCATATATATATATTATCGAAATATAGTCTTGTTTGGCTCAGCCAATAGCGCACACTTTAAGGATTCCATCACAATTATGTGCTACCGATTACATCGGCTAAGAACAGAAAGACAATATCATTTACTGCCTTTTTTTTTTCTTTCCCCCCCTTTTTGGTTTTTCCTCAGAGCATTGCAACTGCGCTGCACTTCTCTTGTTTCTCACATCTCTTTTCTCAAGCGGCCAAAATGGAACATACTCGTCAGTACCCTCTGGCTCGAGCTTATCTGGATGGACAAGCCTACGCTCCTCCTTTGTCACCGGCCATTCGGAATCAAATTTGTCGTGGAGCCATCTCACCCATGCCCAGTCCACAAGTTTGTCAAAACCAATCCCCTCAAGAGTACTTTTCAACCACCTTACTCTTGGACTCTTCAATTTCCTGGTGAATTGAAGTTGACGAGGATATGGTGGCTCAATTTCAACTGAGAACTTGGCATAGATAAGCGCCCACAGAACTACTCTGTCTTTTGCTTTGGAAAGAATCACATTATGTGGAGCTGGATAAAGAGCAACTCCCATAGATTCAAGTTCATTGTCAGCTATAATAAGCTTCTCCATCAGATTCTGTCGGTCCTCCCTGCCAAGGAGCTGGACACTTCGTTTGTCAATTGTGGTGCCTTTAATATACTCCCTCAGTATGACTCGAACTTCGCGATCCTTGTACCCTGGAAAATCGTAAACCGGAATCTTCATGGTATAAGAGCCATAAAATTTAGGGATCTCCTTGCCTTGAAAATCCTTCAAAAGATCATAAGCATTGACGGCTCTCGTATAAGCTATATCGGCACTGATTGAAGGAGTATATGGGTCGAACATGATTGGATCGAATACTTCAGCCACGATATCCAAGCCTTTGACTATTTCGCCGGAGCCCGGCAGGCTTTCCGATACCACAATCCCTCGAAATAAATGCGGCGAATTTTCTTCAATATGCGGCATCTGGGCCAATAACTGGATTTTTACATTACCTGTACCATCTCGTCCGGGCAATGGTGGAGAGCTGAGTGCTTTTTCTGTTACAGTTGGCAATTTCAACTCTGGCTTATTGCACTCATAAACTTCTCCCAGAGTCGGTGGAACATGGCTGCGAAGAATGATGTCTTCGTCCAATGGAAACCAGTCTGGGTCGTAAAACTTTTCTCCAGTAAACTCCATAGCTGTGAGATGAGTCAAATTGGTGGGAGGAGTTGTGGAAAGAAGTTGGTCTACCGTAATATATAATAACCTACATGTAGTACCAGTAAGCACTACTAGTATGGTAGGAGCCCCAATTTATCGGTATTCCGGTATATCGCAATATATGTACCCCTACCCAGGCATTTGGGGGTTTCAGGAAGTATGTCTCGGCTGCGTTTGATATTGTACACGATTATTAGAGTGTACTACCCTAAGGTAAAAATTCAATTGTGTATCGAAATGCGGATATAGATATTTTCTTCCTAATGATTTTAATTCTGCCGGTAAATCCATGTTAATTTGCGCAGTGGACCAACTGTAAGACTTTTGTAGATCGACACCTGGCATATCTCCTGTATTCCTTCAAGTAATCTAGTATTCCCATCTATAAATCTCTCCTGACAGGGCCCTACACTGCCTCCTGTACCGAATAGAAAGCCCATATTCATGAAGCTAGGGATGTTTCACGCCTGACTATATATGGTATACCGCTGTATTTGATTACAGTAATTACTGTACGTTGCATGACCGACCATTTGCATGCACTGTATTGCAGTTTCCCGAAACTACTATGTACCACATACATGCCATGTCTCAAGTAAACACTACTGTACTGTATTTATGCAGAATTTGGAACATTAATTTCAATTACGTAGTTGTAGTATGTATGTGCCTCCGCCGCTTGTCCCCGGAGCTGTGCCGATGCGTAGGTAAAGGTCATCCTGCGCGCGCCTGGTAGACGTCCTACTTTGAATTGTGGATGAGTTGGAACACGGTATCGTAACATTAGCGTCCCTCGCTGGTGTACTTTTACATATCAAGTCGTATACTAATCAATGGACGACCTTCCTGCGATCTTCCCTACTTGGGGGCAGCCTGGCCTGGATCTTCGATTTAGTCCTAAAATCAGGCCGATACTGCTAAGACCAAATCAGATGCGACCAATAAAGCGAGTTCGAATTGTCTCCGTAAGGAAATTTCTTGAAGATACCGAAGCTCTTGCTGAGGCCGTCAGAGATATGAGTGACGTTGTTAAGACGCCCTACGATTATTATGTTCATGATGAAGCGCAATTAAGGAGTATCTATCGTTTCAGCATTATAAGCCCTTCACAGTGTGCTATCGAAGAGCTCATTAGGCGAACTCTTTCTCAATATTCCCTTTCTCGTGTTTCGAACCCAGTACTGGCAGTATCCAAGACTCGATTCCCTAGCATTGTGCTTGCTGTCCTTTCGAATGACACCAACACTAAACGCTCATATTTGAACGTCAACTTCAATCCGCCTGGTTCATTGGGTGTCTACGTTGACAAGAGACCTGATGGCACTACCGTTCTAGAAGGTAGCACTTGTGCTATTATGAACCGAGCATTGCACCAATCTGCACCAGTACGTGTTCCATATTCGATCACAACTGACGGGTTGACTACATTCTTGATGGACTTCAGACCTTGGTACAAAGGTGAAGACCCAATTTTTGCTTATATTACACAGAATGATGCACCGGACGAAGAAACACTTTATTCAGTATTTCTAAAGATCCAAATATGCAGTCTAAGACACCTTGGACTGCTAAAACGAAATTCGGTAGCGAACAAGTTTGATTTCCAAGATGACGATTACTGGTATCAACGCAACTAATGAAAAAATTTGTATGGTATAGCAAAGCGAATGAAGAAATGAACTGAGTATAAAGAATTGGAGAGGTTAACTTGTACTAAATCTGAATACCGGTATATTGTTTATCGTACTTGTAGTCGAACATCATCCCATCATAGAATCATCAATCAAAAAGTCTACTGAAAGTATACCAAGGACCTTTCAGAAGCGATTCATAGACGTTTACCACCTTGGGAGAGGACGGTAAGCCAAGACAGTGTGGGTCCCACGAACCAAGGAAGCGTACCAGAAGCTGCGGCACAAATCCGCCGGGAGGTCAATTATAAATGATAGGACGAACCCAATGGTGAGTCAAAGGGGTTCAACTAGGTCGCGCCCACTGAATACACCACACAGCTGCGGAAATTACAACTGGAAAGATAGTTGACGGATATTAAACGCTACGTACAAATTTGACTACCGGTACATCAATTCAGTACTGCTTAGGCCTTGCCCTAATCAGAGCATGTTTTCAACAGTTTCGCATATCGATGGCCACAATCCACTATGTGTGGGCAATACTAGCGGGAAAATTTCGATCATATCCTACCAGATAGTTTAGCACCTCTTTTTGAGGCACAGCAGCGCTACTTCGGGAAATCAACGGCACAGTTGACATTCCAACACTACCCGGCACGGGAGGTGGTCTAAAGATGACCTAATTCATCATGAAGGGACAGAATTCTACCATGGAGTTTAATAGCTAAAGTGCTAAAATCAACCTTGGAATTTCGAAAGGCATTAGGCGTTTACTCTCTTAGGAGAACTACCTTCCTGATCCTAGGGGATACCTAATTGCCACAAAGCAAATGCGATATAGTGGAGATACCCAATTGATTACAGTACATTTATTATTTTATATTCTTAAACTCATTAAGCTAGCGAGAGGTGATGGTAGTTGATGCAATCAACGTTCCTAATGGCGGTTGTCGTCTTAAAAAATAAAGCTTGGGTCTGGCTCCAAATTCCTCTTCAGTAGACCCATGTGCTTTAAGCTACATATCTGGATCTTCAGAATAGCTGAATAAAGTGTCTCCCCTCCATCAGCGTTTTCCTTAATAAGAGCAATGATTGGGATTCCACTTTCCTTGAACAATGGCCTAAAATCGATCAAAACTGCATCAATACCATCGGTTATAATAGCAAATGGTATCTTACCTTTTCGAACATAATCTGCCGCTTGGTTGATGACACTGTGTTGGACCGTCATGCTTTCTAGTATAGCCATTCCACCAGAACTGTTAAAATGGAAATTCAGAGCACCAGGTGCTTTAAACTCGATATTTAAATATTCTCGATAGGGACCACCTTCGCGCAGGCGAAACCTAAGCATGGCATCATAGAATACTGTAGCATCTACCTCTTCTTCGGCGTAGTGAATAGGTCTGTTTTCTGTTCTAGAAAAGCCACAATGAGGGAATATTGTGCTAACCAGAGTCTCGATGCCGCTTTGCAATGGCTTTACAACTGCCCTAATTATCATGTCTTTAGCTTCTTCCTCGGTTTCATTGACGTCTGATTTAGACATAATGGGGACGTCAATTAGAATATTCTTGTTGTTAAAGGACCGGATAATATTTCCACTATCTTCAAGGAATTTCTTGCTAGACACAATTCGGACTTTGCACACTTCACCAGCTAGGGGCTCCCTAATGTGTACCCTTCCTGAGCCTCTTAATGTGCTCCTTATATTCTCATGCATCCATCGGAGGGCCTCATAAATACGAAAATTCACCATTGGACAGTATTGTAACCGAAGCTTTAGTGTAGCATCAAAAATAATATTGTGAATAGGAGGCTGTTTCCCTATTTACGATGAGGCATTGCAAAGGACATGTCATTTGTGGTCTTCACTTCATGCGTTATTCACTAACCCCGGGTCGATAAATATCAATACCGCTATATGCACCCTATACCATTAGATATGGATGCAGAGTACTGTCAACAGAGATATCTATCCAATGAGGTAGATCTATAAGGATTGGTCGATCTCATTTCCAAAGTGCGAGCAGCTTCGACCTGTTGGCATACCCTGGCAACTGGAAAGGAAAATACGAATGGAAATTCAGTATAATCTATAGATGTTTATATTTTTGTACCTAAAAGAGACGATATACATAGGGGTTAACGAGCACTAGGCACTGAGTCTCCATATAACTAGACATCATACAATTTGGCCCCATTTGTCAGTTTGTTAGGAAGGAGGAAGTGGGAATAACGCTCAATTGCGGCATATCATATCATAAAGGTAGCAAGGAATTTTTACCCTTCCCTAGATGAGCTCCAATAACCAGAAGCAATATAGCTTAACCAGGTTCACCTGAGACACCTGATTTTGCACAGCCGTGCGGGTTGAAATATTTTTTCAGACCCGATTAACATCCGACCACCATTAGATATCCAAGATAACGAAGCATGTCGTCACAGCTACTGGAGTTGCTGTCCGATAAGCCCGGTAACCTGCTATTAGCAGACGGGGAGGTCGCAAATGCATTTATGGCTTCGGTCAAGGAGTCCCTGGACCCTATTGCTGGCAGATACTCGATCTTTGATCAGGTCCATACTGAGGGTCTGGATGCCGAGCAGGTGTGGGCACAGGCGCAGATGGTCGTTGATGGTGTAGTTGACAGGCTTCTTGGTGAGGAAATCCCACCGCTGTTGAAACGAAAGCGTGAGGTTGAGGATGAGGATGAAGAGAGCCTTGAAGAATCGATATCGGGATCTGATCTGGACACCATGGAAGTTGACGAAGACGATGAAGAGGAGGGTTCTGAGGATTCTGAGGATTCTGAGGAAGAGGAGGAGGAAGAAGAGGAAGGGGAGGATGCCGATTTGAAAAAGCCCAAGACCAATGAGCTAGACGATGGATTTTTCCGAATAGAAGACTTTAAGAAGCAGATCCTGGCGATGGAGAAGAACCAAGAAGACGATGATGAAGAGGACGAGGAGATTGACTACTTTGCTGATCCGGATGCTGCTGAGGAAGAGGAAGAAGAAGAGGACGAGTTGGAGAATATCCGGTACGAAGACTTCTTTGCACCGGCTAAAAAGAACAAGAGCAAAAAGAATATGAGCCGAAAGGTCCAGTTCAAGGCGGAGCCTGAGGTGAAGAGTATTGAAGAGGAAGAAGAGTCTGATGAGGAGAAGCAGTATGCTGACGCTATGAATTCTATGGAGGCGGAACTCCAAGAGTCCAAGAAGGAGCTGTTTGATTCTGATGAGGAGGACGAGAATGACGAAGCTTCTGAGAACCTGTCGACATTTGAGAAGCAGCAGAAGGCTATCATGCAGCAGATTCGAGAGCTTGAGCGGGAGAACATTGGTGAGAAGCACTGGACTGTCAAGGGTGAGGCCAAGGGTTCACAGCGAGAGAAGGATTCGCTGTTGGAGGCGGACCTGGACTTTGAGCGGTCGAGCAAACCGGTGCCAGTTATCACCCAGGAGGTGACTGAATCTCTGGAGGACATGATCCGACGACGGGTGCTGCGGTATGACTTTGATGACCTGCCACGACGGTTGCCGGACACGCTTCCCGAGTTTAGAAAGTCGCGAGAGGTTGAGGTACAGGAGACAAAGTCGCAAAAGTCACTTGCTGAGCTGTACGAGGACGACATTGCCAAGGCCAATGGGGAGTATCGAGACGAGAAGGACGCCAAGCTGGAGGAGGCACACTGGGAGGTGATTGAGATGTACAACAGCATTTCGCACAAGCTGGACGCGCTGTGTTCGTGGAACTACACCCCCAAGGCACCAAAGCCGGCGATTTCCATTGTTGCCAACACCTCTGCCATTTCTATGGAGGATGCGCAGCCCACTGCCATGGCGAGCGAGTCGATGCTTGCGCCACAGGAGGTGTACACTCCTGGTGCCGACAGGGCCAAGGGTGAGATCATTGGGCGCAACGGCATGCCAATTGCCAAGGCGGAGAT
The DNA here is from genome assembly GCA_030558815.1 of Blastobotrys malaysiensis. Lineage (NCBI taxonomy): Eukaryota > Fungi > Ascomycota > Dipodascomycetes > Dipodascales > Trichomonascaceae > Blastobotrys > Blastobotrys malaysiensis. The sequence continues at coordinate 20,698 of JAKTQL010002408.1, forward strand.
GTCGCGAGAGGAGAAGAAGCGAGAGCGACGGCGAACCAAGGCCAAGAAGGCCAAGTTGGCCGCGGAGCGAGAGGAGACGGAGAAGTCCAAGGCCCAGAAGAAGGGCAGCAAGGCGGACATTATGCAAACCCTTAAGAAGGGCAATGTCACTGTCATTGGCAAGCAGGGCGAGAAGCGCGATCTCTCTGGCAAGCTCAAGGTCGACCATGGCCGAAAGGGCGCCAGCCACCTCAAGCTTTGATACATTATATAGACAGCTAATTTATTCATCCTATGGAACTGCGATTCTCCGCACAGCGGAGCTCCAGAGGGTCTGGGGGACCAATTGGTTTAGAAGTGTCTTCGAGGGCCAGCCCTCGAGCTCCCGGAGCTGGGGGCGGAGCCCCCGCCACAGGGTGCCTGAGGGACTGGTCCTCCAGGTAATTGGAGCTTCAATTGGCTCGCGAGACGATTCTCTGCCGGACCTACGGGGATCAGGAACTGCGATTATTCGAGCCCCTGAAGGCCGTTTTATTCCGGCGATGACCCCCCACATTTACGTACTCTGTGCCTGTGTGATTACTTAACCCACTGCACAACGAGGATTGTAACAGCCTCGTGTAAGATCATCTAGGTCCTACCGGGATTACGACCGCCGCATGCGGCTCAGAAAATCCGCACAACGCCGGAAAATAATAGGCATATATTGAACAGCTATACAACCCACTCGGGCCCTACGCCGCCCAGGCAGAGCCTAACCGCTCCTCAGCCATGCACCACTGCTACTGCTGGCGAAAATTTTCTGTTGGGCGCCCCCTCCGAGAGGGGATGGAACAGAACGGGCCACCCACCTTTTCCCAACTTTTTCCGATGCAGCGAAGGCTCGCATTGACCCGGGTCCTGGAACTGACAAGCTTATAATACCACCGTGCGTTCTCACCTGCGGACTACCACTCTTTCACCAGTTGTCGATACGAGCAAATGCTGACCAAAGTGCTGATGGCCTCGGCCGCGCGTGCGGCCCGAGCGAATGCCCGGCGAGGTAGGTAGCGCACAGTTTATCCGGCCCGTATAGTACTAACGGCGTAGGCATCTCTACCACCCGATACCAGCTGGCGGCCTCGCTGCTCAAGATGCCGGCCATGTCCCCGACCATGACGGAGGGCGGCATTGTTGAATGGAAGGTCAAGGAGGGTAAGTTATCGGATAACTCCGACGAGTGTGCTAACCCGTGGCAGGCGACAGCTTTGCGGCTGGCGACATTTTGCTGGAGATTGAGACCGACAAGGCTCAAATTGATGTAGAGGCCCAGGACGACGGTGTCATGGCCAAGATTTACGCGCAGAATGGCGCCAAGAATGTGCAGGTTGGAGAGGGAATTGCCGTCCTGGCGGAGTCGGGCGATGATATTGCCAGCATTGAGCTCCCTGAGCCGTCTGCGGCTGAACCGGCCAAGCCGGAGCCCCAGGAGGCGGCCTCTGAGCCGCAGGAGTCCCCGGCGCCCGTCAAGAGCGCCGAGGCGGCCTCAATTGGCGGCAAGGCGAACCCCGAGTTGGCGCTCTTGCCGTCGGTACAGTCCCTGTTGCACGTTAATAGCATTTCTGCCGAGGATGCCTACCTCAAGATCCCCGCGAGCGGCCCCAATGGGCGACTTCTCAAGGGGGACGTGCTCGCGTACACTGGAGCCATCTCCCAGGAGTCGGTGAACAAGATTGCCGAGAACATTAAGAGCCTCCAGCATTTGGACCTGTCCAACATTAAACTGCGGTCCCCAGAGGCTGCCAAGCCCACTGAAGAGGCCAAGCCTGTAGAGGAGAAGAAGGCCGAGAAGCCAAAGAAGGTGGCGCCACAGCCAGTGGTGCTCGACAAGGCCGTGTACCTTGGGGAGTTGGAGCAATTGCGAACTTCGGTGGACGTTACTATGAACACGGTCATCTCCACCCAGGCGCTGGTGGAAAAGGCGTCCAAGCTCGCCCAGCGAGACGTTCCCAAGCTGGCCCAGCCCAAGAAGAGCGTGCTGCGAGACGAGGTGTTTGAGCAGCTCATTGCTCCTGCCGCGCCCCGTGGTGCCAAGCCGTTCGAGGTCGCACTCAAGTTCCAGTCCAAGCAGTCTGCCATCCGAGCCACCACTGACATTTACGATCTGCTCGGCTCGTCGCGACCTCCGCTGCACCAGCCCACCCCTCGATCCCGTTCCGTCGAGCCAACCACCGTCGACATCAAGGTCACGACTAATCCAAAGGTGCCTGGCAGCACCGAAAAGGCCAAGATCTTCTTGGACCGATTCGAGTACTACCTTACCAGCGGTAAGGGCAACCTCGTCTTGTAAAAACTTAATGTATCATGTCTAGATTTCCCGGCAGCTCGAGTGCTCGAGCAATTGCACTGGGGGACCAGTCCCCCAGACCCCCTGTAGCAGGGGCTGCGCCCCTAGAACCCCGAAATTTGGTGATGTATTTACAAGTTATTTCGTGTCGTCTTTCGGCTCCTCGCCCTTGATGGCCTTGTGGTTAGTTTTGGACGAGCCGAGACCCTTGGCCTTGGTGGCCACCTTCTCCACGTCCTCCTTCATCATCTCGCCAATGACCTTCATTCGCCACGCCGGACCCAGCTGTCGCCGCAGCTCAGCCTTCTTCTGCTGGGCCTTGTTGTGCTGGATCATGAGCACATCGTCATAACTCAGGCCCTTTTCAGCAAACTCCACCGTCTCCTTGCCAAACAGCACGTCATACACCCGTCCATCGCCCCAGTACCACCCATTTCGATCGACAACCCACGGAAGCAGCTTGCCCTTCTCAAACAAAAAGAAGAAAAAGGAGGACCGCTGCGCAGTGCCGTAGAACCCAGACCCGGTCCACACCTTGGTCCGCTTGCCAATAGAAAGCCGCTCCAGCGGCACAGTAATCACAGGAGACTTTCCTCCCGGGAACCACGGATGCGTAATCATTCTAATGTGCTCCTTGGCGCCCGGAAGGTACTCAATTCGTCGCACCAACCGCGTCGGGAAAATGGCAAAGGTGATCCCGCAAATGAGATAGACGGCGGAGAGCCCGGCTACCGCAGCAACCCGGCCGCTCGTCTTCATGGCATTGTGCACCGTGGGATCATCGCCCTCATTCTCACTGTGGAGCTCCCCAATGCCTCGGAACCCACGATCAAGCAGATCAAAGAGGTTGTAGCATGCAACAAACGTGAGGGCCATACAGGCGAGAAAGTAGAGCCGGTGGGACTCCGCCATGTACACGAGCTCTGGCTCCTTGGACGTGTAGAGGATCTCCATCAGCTGCTTGAAGCTGAGCGTCTTGGACACCCGCGGGGTGTTCTTGGGGATAATCGTCGGGGCGATATCCTTATGGAACGGGAACTTGGGGATCCGCGACTTCATATCGTTCGACTCCAGGTTGTTCCCGTCCACAGACTTGGGCAGCGAGGAGTTGAATCGCTTGGAGATGGTTAGTATCGTCGGCGCTATATTCAGCGGCTTGACCACCCGCAGCGGGCGAGCAACGAGGCCTATCATTATTGCCAATCTGATTTGTCCAAATTTTGAAATTTCATCCTGGGATATATGTTTGACTGAACTAGTAAGATTTGGTTACTTAAGCCGCATGCGGCTTGAAGAGCGCAATAATTAATGAACACATTATACATCGGTTAATACTCTACTTTGCCTCGCTTCTCCTCCATGAGCTTTCGGTAGCCATCAATGACCCGCTGCCGTTCGTCTGCGAGAATCTCTCGCTTCGCCATGGATCCAGCGGCCTTGGGCACGTTGATGAACTTTTTGGTATTGAGCCGCAGATCCGGTGGCCGGTCGGCCACGTCGTTGAATTTGGGTCGTGACTGCGTCTCTAGATGGGCCCAGGGGTCGGGAGACGGCTCTCGTCGTGCCTTTTTGCTCTTCTGCTCCTCCTCTTCGGCTTCATCCTCAGAGGTGATCCCGAGGGCTCGCTTCCGCTCCTTAGCAAGCCGCTCTGCCTTTTCCCGCTGCTTCTTCTTGCGCTTCTCGAGTCGCGATGGAGACCCCGACCGGGCCTTGATTAGTGGAAGGGCGTCGTCGACTCGCTTGACGAAATCAGACATTCGCTCGCCGGGCTGGATCTTGAGGTTCTTGGCAGGTTCCGCAGGGGCCTTCTTCTTGGCAGGTCTCCGGCCCCGTTCTTTATCGTCAGTCTTGCTCTCGCCAGAGGTCTTTTTGTTAAGCTTGTTCATGAGCCGCAGGAACTCCTTTGGAGTGTTTCCGCCCTCCTCTTCGACAAAGGCGTCTTTAGGCACAGCATGCTTGCCCTGTTTCTTTCGTGGGTTGATGAGCTTATCGGGCGCAGCGTCGAACTCGACCTGCTTCCGCTTCAGTGGGTTTCTAGGTCTCTTTCGAGGCATTTTGGTCTATGGGTATTTGATGAGATCAATCTCCGGTTCCGATAAAAATCTTCCGTTATCTGCCACCACTGTCTACCAAGAGTTTGATAGTGCGAATAATAATGGAAATATAATAACCCAAAGCAGTGATATTAATGGCTATTACCAATGGTGTCTACTGATTGCTCATTCTATTATTAAGTTACTCCAGTACCACTGAAAATCAAAATGTGTCAAACTAACTATTGATCCAAATAATTAATTCATTTCACAATACCTCTAAACTACAAAGTACTCAATGACTACTCCTCCGATCCTAGTAAAAGAATTCCACCAATATCTAGCTCTTCCAGGTACCCACAATCTATCCGCGTTCATTTCCTCAGTATCGTTAATCGGGTGGAATTTTTCGTGCGGCTGAACGGTATATGCATCTTGGGAGCTTTAAAACATTTTGAAAAATTTGATAAGATTAGATAGATTACGAGCAATGGCGAAGCGGCCTAGAGGGAAACAGGCAAAGGCTCTGGCGGAACGAGCCAAGGCCCGAGAGAAGGCAGAGGAAGTCCTCAAAGGATCCAGTTTTTCTGGACTCGATCTGGACGACGAGGGTGCGGTTCATAGCGATCAGGAACAGGACTATGAGACTCGACCGCGAAAGTTCCGGATCCAGGAAGAAGATGCCACCACCGAAGGTCTGCCAGTAAAGACTCTGTCTGGCGAGATCAAGCGCGTTAAGCGAAAGAACCAGCCGGCTCAAAAGACCGAGCAAGATGAGGTCGAGTCGGAATCGGAGGAATCAGAGCAGGAAGAGGCTGAAGAGAGCCAAAGCGAAGAGGAAGAGGAGGAGATCTCCAACCCCAAGCTCGAGCTAGAAAAAGTCAACCAGGCCAAGGAGCGAATTGCCGAGATCAATGAGCTGCTTACTGAGGACCCTGAAGAGTACATTGGCAAGCTGCGAGAACTGCGGGATCTGCTCTCCAAGGCCAAGTTCTTCAAGGTGAAGCAGATTCTGCTGCTGTCTCTGGTGCGAATCTTCCGAGGCATCATCCCCGGTTACCGAATTCGTCCATTGACGGAGGCGGAGAAGAAGGAGACCAAGTTGACCAAGGATGTAAGAAAGCTGCGGAACTTTGAGCAGACTCTGCTGGCCAATTACAAGGAGTACATCATTACCCTGACTGAATTTACCAAGAAGGGCCGCGGTACTGCGCAGGGTACTGTCAAGTACCTGCTGGCGTCGACTTGTATCACTTGTGCATGTGAACTGCTCACATACTTCCCATACTTCAATTTCCAGGCCGATCTACTCAAGATCCTAATGGAGAAGATTAGCCACAAGCGTGTGGACAAGGCGTTTGTCAAGTGTATGACTACTGTTGAGAGCATTTTCAAGCAGGACGAAGAGGGCCAGGTCAGTTTCGAGGTAGTGCGAATGATGTCCAAGATGATCAAGGCCCGACATTACAAGGTCGACCCATCGCTTCTAACCTCGCTGCTCGACCTGAGACTGCTTACCGAGCTTTCTGCTAAGGCCGATCTTGACAAGGTTGAAAAGCCTGACACGCCCAAGATTAGAAAGAAGGATAGAGTGCACCTGACGAAGAAGGAGCGAAAGGCTCGAAAGGAGCGTAAGGAGATTGAAAAGGAGTTGGAGAAGGCAGAGACTGCTGTCTCGCACGAAGAAAGAGAACGACTCCAGGGCGAGACGCTCAAGCTGGTGTTCATTCTTTACTTCAACGTCCTCAAGGAGCGAGTGTCCAACCTTATCGGCCCCACTCTGGAGGGCCTGGCTCGGTTTGCCCATCTGGTTAACGCCGATCTGTTTGGTGATCTGCTTGAGGTTATTCGAGAGCTCGTGATGGAGCGACAGAAGCGACTGGTTGATGGTCAGTTTGAGTTTAGAGAGTCTGCGACCCGAGAGGCCATGCTGTGTATCTCCACTGCGTTTGCCCTTCTCTCGGCACAGGCAGGCGAGTCCATGAATCTTGATCTGACCTTCTTCATCAACCACTTTTACTCCTCGCTGCTCGCCCTGGCGATGAACCCCGACATTGAGTTCTCTCACAAGACACTGCGACTCGCAGATCCGCTCAAAGACAATACCGACGACACGAAACCCGTACGACCGCATGTGAACATCTCCACTGAGACTGAGATGATGGTACGAGCGTTCGAGTCGATCTTCTTCAAGCAAAAGTCGGTGAGCAGACTGCGGATACAGGCCTATGCGAAGCGACTTGCAATTGCCATGATGCATTTCCCTGAAAAATCTACCATTGCATCATTACGAATCCTGGACAAGATGAACAAAAAGTTCACTGTAACTAACTCCCTCTACTCTACCGATGACCGGGTCGCCAACGGTGTCTACCATATGCAAGTTGATGAGCCCGAACAGAGCAACCCAGAAGCCGCTACCATCTGGGAGACTGTTATTCTAGAAAAGCATTATGATCCAGCCATTGTCAACGCTGTTAAAAGCGTGGTCAAGGGTGTAGCTAAACGATAGAGAAAAAAATAAAGACCTTCATCACTTTCATCAGTTATTTGGTTATTGGTAGTGAAATTTCACTGGTTATTGCATGTTTTAGATCGGTGTTCAGCCGCACCGGTTACGCGTAGATAATTTGAAAACGTGAAAATTACGGGTTTGAACTCTTCAAGATAAGATGCCACAGGAGGAGGTGCTAATCGAGGAAGATTGGAGATACATATATGGCGGGAGTATAGACAAGGAGGATGGATCCGACTCCAAGAAGGTCCTGACGAGACGGGAGAAGGAGTCGCTGCAACCAATAGCTGTGGAGCGGTTGGAGGACAACGTTGAGTTCCATATTGGCGATTGCGTGCTGGTAGAGTCCAATGTCAGTGCTCCGTACATTGCTATTATCAAGTCTTTTGAGTTCAGCTCGGAGGGATTCATGGAAGTAGAGCTGTTATGGTTCCAGCGTCCCGAGGACATTAGAAAAGAATCAAAGCGTCGATCTGACGTTATGCCACAGGAGGTCTACATCACTTGGGATACTGATAAAAACCCTCTCGATGTGCTGGAGGACCATGCCCAGGTGCTTTCAATGGCAGCATTTGAGAAGAATTTTCCGACTTTTAAGGTCCCGCTGGAGCTCAAGGAGAAAGTTTTCTTCTGCCGGTATGGCTGTAACACGACTCATCTCATGTTCTCGGAGGAATTGAACTGGGGAAAGTACTATAGAGGACGGAATACGGATATTAACGTACTGTACGGGTGGCTCTCTGAATCCCTGCCGGTTAATCCTAACCTAAGGCATGTTAAGAAGAGACGGCATGAGGACTCTGCAGAAGAGGACCACCAGCCAGAGAAAGTTGCTCGAGTCGAAGGTAAACGGGGCCCTGGATGGCCACCAAAACTCAATCCAGATGGCACTCCGAAGCGAGGGCCTGGCCGACCGCCAACGCTCAACCCAGACGGTACTCCAAAACGTGGCCCTGGTCGACCTCCAAAACTCAATCCAGACGGTACTCCAAAGCGGGGGCCAGGACGACCTCCAAAACTCAATCCTGATGGGACGCCGAAGCGGGGGCCAGGACGACCGCCCAAGGTTACTGTTAACCCGGATGGAACCCCCAAGAGGGGCCCCGGACGGCCGCGAAAGGTTGATGTCGACTCTACACCCAAACGGCGAGGGCCTGGAAGGCCCCGGAAGGATGAACAATTGGAGGACGAATCGGATGAGGAAGATTTTGAATCGGATGAAGAGTTGGAAGAGTCTGAGGAGACGGATGAGTTGTCAGATGTCGAGATGGATGAGTTTGTTGACCAGCCGGTGAAAAGAGGGCCAGGAAGACCACGCAAGTCTGAGACTGTCCAGCACGAACTCTCTGATGACGACGTGACGCTCATATCGCCTCAGAAGCGCGGTCCAGGTAGACCACGCAAGAATCCCATTGAGGGTACCGATACCACCCCTGCCAAGCGTGGTCCGGGGAGACCGCGGAAGCATCCGATTGAAGAATCGCCCGCTCAGAAGCGTGGTCCAGGACGGCCGCCTAAGAGCTCATATACCGAATCGCCAAAACGCGGGCCAGGGCGTCCTCCAAAAGAGAGCTATGACGATAGTGATCGTGGGGAGACACCAAAACGGGGACCAGGGCGTCCACCCAAGAGTTCATATCTAGAATCACCGAAACGGGGCCCTGGCAGGCCGCCGAAACTCAATCCAGATGGAACTCCAAAGCGGGGGCCTGGTCGTCCGCCAAAGAGTTCATATACCGAATCACCCAAACGAGGGCCGGGGCGGCCACGGAAAGACGGATCGGTTTCTCCCGCCAAGAGAGGACCAGGTCGTCCTCGAAAGGATGGGTCCGTTTCGCCGTCCAAGCGGGGCCCTGGCCGACCGCGGAAAGATGGATCTCCGGCCAAGAGGGGCCCAGGGCGGCCCCGAAAGCATCCTATCAACGACGAGGAGCGGCACCAGCGGGAACTGGATATCCAGGATCCGTTTAGAGCTGACGATGACGATAATTTCTACAGTGATGCAGAGAGCATGGATTATTCGGACTCTTTTGATGACGGGTCAGAAAGCGAAGAGGAAGAGGAAGAGCGGTCGGATTATGATGATTTGGAGCTGATCAAACGAACTCCGTCGAAACGAAATATCGAAAAGAAACGAGCATATACCCACAAGAAACGATTCGTCAAGGATGCGCTGCAAGTCGTCTCCCTGCCGAAGCGAATTTTTACAACCGAGCAGACAGGGGCAGAGCCCCCGGCGTCGCCTCACAAGTCTGCACGAAACAAATTGCATGTCGCGGCGGTGCCTGATTCGCTGCCGTGTCGAGAAAACGAGTTTTCTCAAATCTATCTCGCGCTGGAGAGCGCCATTTACGCCAACACTGGTAGCTGCATCTATATCAGTGGTACTCCGGGTACGGGAAAGACTGCCACGGTGCGAGAGGTTGTTTCCCAGCTGCAGCACCAATCTGATGAAGGGGATCTCCCGGACTTTTCCTTCCTCGAGGTCAACGGCATGAAGCTAATTGATCCGCATACGGCGTACGAGATTCTGTGGCAGGAGGTCAGTGGCGGACAGCGCGTCAGCGCGTCGCACGCCATGAGTCTGCTGGAAAAAGAGTTCAAGCTGCCCAATCCGCGACGAGTCCCTATTGTGGTGCTGATGGACGAGCTGGACCAGCTGGTGACGCGGAACCAGGGCGTCATGTACAACTTTTTCAACTGGCCCACGTTCCCGCACGCGCGGTTGATTGTGGTGGCGGTGGCCAACACGATGGACCTGCCGGAGCGAATGCTGTCCAACAAGATTTCGTCGCGGCTGGGGCTTACGCGAATCCAGTTCCCGGGGTACACGCACAACCAATTGCGGGAGATCATTGCGTCGCGGTTGCAGGACATTCCGGGGAACATTGTTGAGCGGGATGCGATGGAGTTTGCCGCGCGAAAGATCGCCTCGGTGAGCGGCGACGCGAGACGGGCGCTGGACATTTGTCGGCGGGCGGTTGAGATTGCCGAGTCTGAGGCCAAGGACGGGAACGAGGCGCCCAAGGTGACGATCATGCATGTGCGCAAGGCGATCACCGAGTCCACGAGCTCGCCCATTGCGCAGTACCTCAAGGGTCTCGCCATCTCGACCAAGGTTGTCGTGTGCGCCATCATGTCGCGGGTGCGGCGCAGCGGGCTCATTGACAATCCGCTGAGCGACATTCTGGACGAGACGGAGCGGCTGGTGCGCCTGTCGACGTACGCCAGCGACCTGACGGGGCTGTTGTACGAGGGGCGGGTGCGAATGGCCGGGTTTGTCGAGTCGGTGGCCGAGCTGACCGAAGCAGGCGTCATTGTGGTGCAGAATCCCCGCGGAGAACGCAATGGCAACGTCCGCCTGGTGGTCAACGAGACGGACGTTTCCGACGCATTCAAAAACGACCCGGATACCAAGGGGATGATATAGTAATGAATCATACTCAATTGCACTCTAGCGCTCCACGGGGTTCTAGGGGCGGAGCCCCTGCCCACAGGGGGTCTGGGGGACTGGTCCCCCAGGTCAATTGGTCGCGTGGTGTCTTCGAGGGCCAGCCCTCGAGCTCCCGTAGCTGGGGGTTGCACCCCCAGGCCCCCGATGACAAAAGATAAAATCGTAACTCATTATGTGTATGTATGTATATTACGGGCTACCACTGCTGGTAGATCATGAGGGGTTCGCCGGTGGTGGTGATTTCCGGGATGGTGAGCTTAAGGTCGAATGCTTTGGAGAGCACAATCTTGAAGATTTTCTGAACGTTAATAGAATGCGAAGTGGAGGAGAAGACGAGGGAGGCCTTCATGGCCTTTGCGAACCGCTTTGCCTGCTTGGTGATCTCCTCCTGGTCTTCCGGGGGCAGGTTTACAAACATGTCAAACTTGGTGCCGACCAGGAAGGGGATGGCTGTCTTGTTGAACCCGCGGGCCTGGCGGTACCACTCCTTGATGGAATTGAGGGTCGATTTGCGGGTCAAATCAAACATGAACAGGATCGCGACAGCGTCGTTGGACACAAGCGGCAGCATGTTGACGAACTCGCGCTGCCCCCCGAGATCCCATATTGAGAAGGTGATGTCCGTGTTGCGGATGGACACGACCTTCTCCATGAAATTGACCCCGAGGGTCTGGATGTAGTCCTCGTCAAAGGTGCCCTCCACGTACTTGACCATGAGCGAGGTCTTTCCGATCTGGGCGTCGCCGACCATGCCCACCTTGAGCGACACGCTGTTGCGCTGTGGCGTCATCTCCACCGCCTGGTTCTTCTGTGTAGGGGAAGTCGGAGCTGACATGGTCCCTTGGTCTCCTGGATAGCTCTCTGGCGGTTTTACTATCTTTTGACAGGCGCGCACTCAGACCCCTCGAACTCCCAGGGGCCCAAACACCGCGATGCGTTGAGACCGCGTCGGACGCGTAATTGATTAGTCATCACCGGGTAATCTCGAGAGTTCATAGAGGATACCGTATTGTACCATTGGTAAGTATACTGGAGGTTATACGTTTATATTGGAGGTTATGCGTTACATTGGAGGTTATACGTTACACTATACGTTTATACTGGAGGTTATACGTTACGCTGGAGGTTGGTAATACGTTTCACTGGAGGTTGGTATATAGGTGATAATATACTGAAAGTTGGTAATACGTGATAATGCACTGGAAGTTGGTAATACATGGATTATATGAAAGCTGGTAATACGTGGATTATAATGCGAAAGTGGTAAATATGAATTATAATATGGAATTGGTAATACGCGGGTTACCTGGTATACAGTGTAGTATGAAAATTGGTGCCGTGGTAATACGTGGATTATAATATGGTAAATACGTGATACAAGTACACTGGAAGTTGGTATAATACATTGGAGGTTGGTAATACATACTGTACGTGGATTATAATATGGAAGCTGGTAATACGTGGATTATAATGTGGAAGTGGTAAATAAGGATTATAATATGGAATTGGTAATACATAGATTATAATATGGAAGTGGTAAATATGTACCGGTAATACACTGGAGGTTGGTAAATACGTGGATTGTAATATGAAGGTTGGTAAATACGTGGATTGTAATATGAAGGTTGGTAATACATACTGTACGTGGATTGTAATATGAAGGTTGGTAAATACGTGGATTATAATATGGAATTGGTAATACATAGATTATAATATGGAAGTGGTAAATATGTACCGGTAATACACTGGAGGTTGGTAAATACGTGGATTGTAATATGAAAGCTGGTAATACCTGGATTATAATATGAAAGCTGGTAAACAGGTAGGTTATCTGGTTGGTGGTAATACGTGAATTACAATACGGAAGCTGGCTGGTGCGTTGTAATTAAATTCATGTCGGTCAATTGATAATATTAGCCCATCGCGGGTCAATTGATAACAGCCGTCCCATCGGGCGAATAATATTCGTAAATTCGTAATACGACGCTGCGGCTCATTGCATCCCAAACCGTCTCATCGCGGCAAGCACCCATGGAGGGCCTACGGGGGTCTGGGGGCTGGCCCCCAGCCACAGGGGGGTTTGGGGGGACTGGTCCCCCCAATTACACACCCAATTCACCGGCGAGGCCAATCCACCCGTCTACCCGTCGACCGTGTCGTCAGTATCATGATAATGACTCTACACTGCCGAGTGTGATTGGCCGAGGGCCCTTGTGCGCCGGCCCGAAACCGGGCGGAATCGGCGTGGCCTCTCCCTGCGAGGGGCGGCCCGATACCGGCGCCTTTGCCCAGAGTGAAAAATTTCAATGGCACGAGCAACGCGGTCAAGAGGGGCAGCGGTAGGGCACATCGAACATGGCCGACGATGACTCTTTTTCCCGCGCCAAGGGTGCATGAATAGCGCCACGGTGTGCAGGAATCAATGGTGGAAGTGTCGCAGAGCCATGGCGATAAGCCAGGAATGTGTCACCGCCCATTGGCGTAGGGCCAGAACGCCCCGCAACCGGCACCGTGGCGGAGGGTATTTAAGCGATGAGTTCGCCCTTGTCACTTGGACTCTTACAATTCACTTCAATTCCACATTACTACACAAAATGTCCTCTCGAGCTATGATGAGAACTGCTGCTCGGGCCGCCCGGGCCGCTGCCCCCGCTGTCCAGCGACGAACCCTTTCTGCTCTCGCCCGACCAGCCGTGCGACGGGCCAACAAGGCCGTTGCCGTCCCCCAGTGGACCCGAGGTGTCAAGACGATCAACTTTGGCGGCACCGAGGAGGTTGTTCACGAGCGAGGCGACTGGCCTCGGGAGAAGCTCCTTGACTACTTCAAGGACGATACCCTTGCTCTTATTGGCTATGGCTCTCAGGGCTACGGCCAGGGCCTCAACCTGCGGGACAATGGCCTCAATGTCATTCTGGGTCTGCGAAAGTCGGGCAAGTCGTGGCAGGATGCCCTCGACGACGGCTGGGTCGAGGGCGAGAACCTGTTTGAGGTCAAGGAGGCCATCAAGCGGGGCTCCATTGTCATGAACCTGCTCTCCGACGCTGCCCAGTCTGAGACTTGGCCCGAGCTCGCCCCATTGATCACCAAGGGCAAGACCCTGTACTTCTCGCACGGCTTCTCCCCCGTGTTCAAGGACCTGACCAAGGTGGAGACTCCAAAGGACGTGGACGTTATCCTCGTTGCTCCAAAGGGCTCTGGCCGAACCGTGCGATCTCTGTTCAAGGAGGGCCGAGGCATCAACTCGTCGTACGCCGTCTGGAACGACGTTACCGGCAAGGCTGAGGAGCGTGCCGTTGCGCTCGCCGTTGCCGTTGGCTCTGGCTATGTTTACAAGACTACCTTTGAGAAGGAGGTCCGATCCGACCTGTACGGTGAGCGAGGCTGCCTCATGGGCGGCATCCACGGCATGTTCCTCGCCCAGTACGAGGTTCTGCGAGAGCGAGGCCACTCTCCTTCCGAGGCGTTCAACGAGACCGTTGAGGAGGCTACCCAGTCCCTCTACCCTCTTATCGGCAAGTACGGCATGGACTACATGTACGACGCCTGCTCCACCACTGCCCGACGAGGTGCCCTTGACTGGTCGCCAAAGTTCAAGGACGCCCTCAAGCCGGTCTTCAACGAGCTCTACGACCGTGTCGTTGACGGCTCTGAGACCAAGCGATCCCTCGAGTTCAACTCCCAGAAGGACTACCGAGAGAAGTTTGAGACTGAGCTCGAGGAGATTCGAGACCTCGAGATCTGGCGTGTCGGCAAGGAGGTTCGAAAGCTCCGACCTGAAAACAACTAAATGCATTGCTTCGCGGACGTTATCAATCCTTGCCCCGGCAGGGTGCGATATTGTGTATAGTGTTCCTTGAAGTGAATTTAACGATATTGTAATGTCCTGTGATGAATGTATGTATTAAATAATATCTAATGATTTACTATCCACAAACGGGGGCCTGGGGGTGGAACCCCCAGCTACGGGAGCTCGAGGGCTGGCCCTCGAATACACTTGGGGGTGCAATTGACCTGGGGGACCAGTCCCCCAGACCCCCTGTCGCAGGGGCTCCGCCCCTAGAACCCCGAATCAATCATGAATAAGTTAGATGGATATAAATGTGCATATTGGACCCAGGGGGCCTGGGGGCTCGCCCCCAGCTACGGGAGCTCGAGGGCTGGCCCTCGAAGCCGGCTGGGGAGCAAGTACCTGGGGGACCACTCCTCCAGACCCCCTGTAGCAGGGGTTCCGCCCCTAGAACCCCGAGTGGAGTAGATCATGAATAAGTTAGATGGATATAAATGTGCATATTGGACCCAGGGGGCCTGGGGGCTCGCCCCCAGCTACGGGAGCT
>JAKTQL010002408.1:43229-53904 GCA_030558815.1 Blastobotrys malaysiensis
ACCGAGCTCTGAGATATAAATATTGGGCCTCCCCGAGGGCTCAATTGGTTGTGATATCACTCATATAGGTCGTTACACTACCATCTTTTCAGAGAGAGAGATATGCTCACTTCGTTTCTTTGGCTTTGCCCCATGTTCGGCTGCCTCTTGGCCCTGGTACTCAGTATCGTAACGGTGCTCGGGTCAAGCCCCAACGCTCCCGGCCTCCAGTCCCTGTATTTCGTCAGAGTTAATTTCACCAGCATGACCACTGTGGCTATCAACGGTATTTCCTCCGCGGACGGGGATTCCTCGGCCATCGTGCAGTCGAGCTTACAAGGGGATATCCATGACACCGGTATCAGTGACTTTTATGACGCTGGCGTGTCTGGGTACTGCCAGGGTGATATCTCCTCCAGTGGGGTCATTGACGTCCAGGAGTGTCACTCCCCCTTCCGCCCGTTCTGGTTCGATCTGCAATCCTTCTTGGATGAACAGAGCCAATCCGGAATTTCGGTGAGCTTGCCGACCTCTGCCCAGAATTACGCCAGCGTCCAGCAAGCCTCATCCAAAGCAATGTGGTCCTGCTATGTTGCGGCCATTGTTGTCCTGGGCATTCAATTCCTGTGGGGGTTCTTCGCCTATCGGTCCCGCGGTCACAACATTTGTATCTCTTTTCTTGGTGCAGTATGCTTCCTGTTGCTTTTGATCGCCTCGGCGTTAGCGTGCGGTATATACGGCACGTTCACCCGCTACATCAACCAAGGGTATGGCCAATATGGCATTAAGGCCTCTATGGACGGCAAGATTTACGTCATCACTTGGATCGCAGTGGCCGCCAGCCTTTGGTCCACTTGTTGGTGGCTCTTCGCCTTGTGCTGCTCGCCACCATCGTATCCACTGACCGATTTCGAGGAGAAGCAGCCATTTATTGGTTACATTCCGCGAAGAAACCGATTCTACTATTAACTTTATCATGATTTTTATTCATTGCGACAGCATGATATTTTTAAACTTTTAAAAGTATTTATAAATATGGGTTATGAGGGATTATTACAATCGTGTGCGATCAATTGATCTTTGGTGTGCCCTGCAGACGGGTTATGAGCCCAGAGCTGTTTCTTGATAGAATTATAGATCCATTTAATTTATTGTACCATAGTTTACCAACCGTCTGGTATGTGTCGCCGTTGAACTGTACTAGTAATAGACTATGAAAAGAATTCCGGTGGAACCTCCATCTGCATTGATCTTTTGGCCTCAATGTCGATCTGAGATGGCCTCAACGTGACGGTCGTGTTATCGCCAGTGCACCCTAAAGGTTTGCATAACGTAGCTTGGCCACCGTAATACCTAACAATCTGGTATTCGTTGAGCTTTTCAAATGTCGATACCTGAGCAGTAGTTGACACCCGCAATGGACAGTGTTCTCCAGGGGGTGCTGTGTGATCCATGCAGAGGGTCTCGCAGTACTTTTCAAGGCATTTGATTCCCACGCGTTCCTTAACACTCGCTGATGCAACTGCAAGTAGTACTACGAAGAGCAAGTATTGTAGGCTGGCTTGTGACATGACGACCTGTTGTCATGAAAGGACGCGATGGATCCTTTATACCGGACTACGGAGGATGGAATTGATCTACCATTTCACCTGCCTATCTCATTGCGCATACGCAATCAACATCAAGTACAAACAGAATAAATATATTGAATAAAGGATTAAATAAGATTTAAACACACTATAATAGCCGGTTAGCTTCAGTCGTTAAAAACTGCTTAGCACAAGAATCATGTCAGAAAAGGCAAAAGTTATCCACAATGACCAGAGCCCTATAGACCCCGTCAATTTGGTACAGGTCTGTGAAGTTTTTTCATCATAACAAGCCATCCTACTGCTAATAGTATAAACTATTTTAGCAAAAAACTTACCATTCAAATTGTATAATGACAGAGAAAGAAATCGTTTGTGAATGAAAAATAAAATTTATAGACAGATCGGCGCGGTCTGAAATATACCCGTTTTTGTTCTACTCGCGTATATTTCGGACCCATCCAAACCCTCCTCTATGCGGAGCCGCGGGAGGAGTGGACCACCATAACGTTTACCTGGCGGTTCCTTGACGGGGTTTAATCCATTGATCTGTCTTCTGAATTCGATACAGGCGTGGAGATAAGCTCTGTATCAGCCATATAATCAAGTCCATTGGCCAGAGCTTGTTGGGAAACCCTACATAACACGAAAATACATACGGCCCTAGTGCGCCAGGGGAAGATGGACGTCTATTCGGATGAGGTGGACGTGAGAGTCCTCGAGGAGACATTGTCCAAGGTGGGCAATCTCTCAGAAAAGATCTCTATAGCTCTACGGAATGTCTCACGAAGCAGTTCGCGTGCCGAGAAGAACATCAAGCCCATTGCTGGTCGGACTAAAGAGCTCGCCATATACGGCGAAAGTACGTGGAAACCAGGTGAGGGTATGAGTAATTTACTAACAATTGGTAGGCCTGGATAATAGTTTACAAGTTATCTCCGAAATCCGAGGTTACGCCGAGGCGTCAGCTAAGGCTGACCTAACTATTCAGGCTGGGTATGTTTTTAATCTCGCTAATGCGAAAGCTAACCATTGGTAGGCCTGCAAATATCGGTGTAGACCACTATATCGACACAGTGAGGCATATGGAAGAGCAATTGGACAAGTTGCAAAACTGCCACTTGCGATCATTCCACAAAGTGGTCTCCAAAATTGAACAGCTGGTGAAACAGGGCAATACGAGCCTCAGGGACTACTTTTCACACATTCTGAGCGCTGCGTATACCCCAATTGACATAAATCCTTACATTAAGCATGGCCAGCCGATGCCCAATGCCTCTAAAGAGTCGACAATCAACCTGCGCAAGTTATTTGCCTACTTTGATCAGTCCAAGACTCGGATGGATGGGGTATATGTCGAGGCAGTGTCCCAGTACATACTCAAGTCGCTGACCCCGCTGGGGAACACCGTGCTCCCCAAAAAGCCGAGCAATAAGCCATATGAGAAAGGTAGCAGCACATTGCATGTGTATACAGCGGCTCTTAAGGGCCTGTTGTTTGCGCAGCTGAACGACTTGGAGTCACTTTTCCCTGGAGAAAATTCGCTCAAGTCGAGTCTCTACGATCAGGTGTGTGGAGCATCAATTACCGAGTACGTTTCGCTGGTCGGACGGCTCAATGATCATGTTCAGCGGAACATGGCCACAGACTCACTGCTCATTTTCGAGGCCATTGAATGCACCGGGCAGCTGATAACCGCGGTCCAGGAAACGACTCGAACGGTACCGCCACAGCTGTCAGAATCAATGCAGAAGGTACAGGCCACTGCACACTCGGTGTTTACAGAATTCATCAGGTACATTGACAATCGGATCCAGAATCTCCAGACCATCCCATCGGATAATGGTGTCTGCGAGGCAAGTATTGATATCATGTCGCGTATGGGTAGACTTGCCGAGTATAAGACGCCGGCTCTGGTGGCGATCTCGACTATGGCTCCTTCAGCATGGATTCCGAGCCCCGCTCCGGCGTGGGCCCAACTCATTCCATCTTCGAGTGCCACTATGATGGGCGACCCGCTTGAATTACTTGCATCGTTCTTTTCTGACTCCATCGATGCCCTGTTGCTGGGTCTTGAGTCCAAGGCGCGGTTCTTTGGCAAGAAAAACCCACAGATTGGTTACTTTATTCTCACTAATCTTCTACTAATTGAGGGGTATGTCATGCAGAAGGATATCTACAAGATTCTTGGCGAATCGGGCGCGGATCGTATCGAGCGAATCAAGAAGCGTGGCCTCAATCTATTCCTTGAAGGATGGAAGATGAGCGCCCAGAGACTCATGGATGTGACTGTTACCAAGCCAGGTAGTGATAAACTCAGCTCTAAGGATCGAGAAGCCATCAAGGAGAAGTTCCGGTTGTTCAATGCCGAGTTTGAAGAGCTCGTCAAGCGACACAAGTCGTACAACATTAAAGACAAGAACCTCAGGGAAATTCTCGTTAAGGAGATCCAGTTCATCTCCCCATTATACCATCGATTCCATGATAAGCATGCCGGCGGTGATTTTTCCAAGAATGTTGACAAGTACATCAAGTACAGCAAGGAAGAGCTAGATCGCATCATCGAGTCTCTTGGTTAGAGCGTCTGCTAATCTATTAATTACACACTATATACAGGTCTTTTGTCTAATACTCACCCTCTTTGGCAATATACTCCTCGGCTGCGGTACGAAGCTGGTTGTTAGGTATTAATTCCTCTTTGGCCAGAGGAACCCGAGAGAACGGATCAGTCGCGTTCGTTTTGAGGTGCTGCAGAATCCACGACCGCTCAAAAGTGTTGCCTGACTTGGTGATGACCGGATCAACGAACAGATTGAAAGAGATGGGGTCAAGCAGGTAATCAGGAACCTCCTTGGGCTCGTACTTCTTGTCTGCACGGGCGAAGATCGTCTCCAAATCTGCAATCTTCGTGTTAAACCCGTTGGTCAGATACTCCTTTTCATCCGCAAGCTCTTCACCCTTCAATGTTTCTTCGGCGGTTTGCAATTCGTCCTGGTGCTTTTTCTCCAGTAACTCTCGCACTTCGGCAAGCAATGGCGCGGCCTCCTTCTGGCGTGCTCGCTCCCTGTGTTCCCACTTCTTCTTCCTGACATTGAGGATCTCTCGACAGATAATCGCTGCGGACGCGCTCCCCTGCTCGATTGCGAGCTCGTACGCCTTTTGGAGGTTTACTCCGGCGCTGCTAAGTCGATCGAGCTCCGATTGTGCCAAGCCCTTGTAATAGTATGCTTTAAAGGATTTGGCGTCCTTCTCCAATGCGCTATCACAATCGGCTATGGTGTCTACATACTTTTTGAGCTTGTTAAGGGCCAATGCACGCTACGTCAGTTAGCATTTGTGCAAAAACATAGTCGGTCCCTGACTTACGTTTGTATAGTATATTGGGTTGGTTGGATCCAGCCGGATTGCTTTGGTATATTCCTATTATACGAGTTAGAGCATTCCTACCGCGACATCCGAGCTACCTACCTCTACTGCTTCATCGTACTCCTCTCGCTTGTAGCTTTCATTTCCATACTGTTTTCTGGTTAGCGAACTCCCCACGCTGGATAACATTACGTACAAACTTGTGCTTCTCAGCCTCATTCTTTCTATTGATCTCCATAGCTAGACGAGTTCAAAGTGAAAGGCACTGCTCGCCAAATTACTAATCACTAAATAGGTCCGTACCCCTGTTCCTCCCCCACTATGCAGTGGAACCTGCCAGAACCTCCCACCGTTATATGCACGGCTGATCCCCCTGATAAGCCACAATAAAAGCGGCTCACGATAAATACACTATGCACCAGATATGAGCATGGACAGTACATTTGTAGTAGAGGCATGTGATTATGCACAGTATTAGGGCAATGGCTTACGATTAGTAGCTTTTTTTAGATAAGCGGGTGTTCTAGTCGTCGATGGGTCCGGTAACCAATCTCGAGGTACTCTGGCTCGTCCTCGGCAGTAATCAAGTTGTGGCGGATGAGGAAATCAACAATGGTAGTTCCGGAGTTGTACTTGAAGGTCCCTGCCTTGAGCTCCTCGATAATGTCCTCAACGCTCATAGCCGAAAACGATGCCACCTCTCCGTCTACGGGTTTGGGCACATCCCCCGGGGCCATGGCAATGTCGTAGATATAGCACACCTCGGGCTGGAAGTATCCCCCCTCATTATCAACAGTAGGTTTGGCACGGTGGACATAGGTCATGCACCCCGCGGCCTTGATGTGCTTTCGGACGTAGTCTTCCACAAGCCCGGCCTCTTCGTAACATTCCTTAATACTGGTCTCGAGAAGCCCACATGGGTAGGAGACTCCGCCCGCTACAGTGTTGTCCAGCATGCCGGGGAAAGTGGGTTTAGTGAGAGACCGTCTTGAGACCCACAGCTGGATATCGCGGCCGTTAGCCGGATCAGCTGGCACGTAGCCATTGATATGGACCCCGTACGTAACCAAACCAAACAGCGCTGCGGCTACACGTTCGATGAGGAAGTAGACGGTGTGGGTAGGATTGTAGACGGCGTAGAGCTCGTCTCTCCATCCTTCCAACACCCTAAAGGTCTTCTTAGTGCGCCATTCGTTAACAATGGCGGACACTGCCTTAGTACGCTGCTCCGGGGTCCTCAGGGTCGCAGAGAGAGAGATGAGTTTCTTGTCATGGTCGAACTCGAACCCTTCGACAGATCTGAGACGCTCAGCGACAAATGGCAGAATCGTACCGAGGCAAACCCCGTCGTGGGACATGAACCGGAAACACTTGGCCATGATCTCATCGTACCCGGTCTCCCCGGGATACGGCACTGAGTCCGTCTGCTTAACCTGATTCAAAAGTGTCATGCTACTGTCTGTACTATGGTGTCTGTATGTCACTCTATACTACGGCTTGATACGTTGTTACATGCGTTGGGAACTTTGCAAGAGCTACAGCATCTTGGACAATTACGCAGCCGGGTTACAACGCGATTAAAAGGTGCCATTGGTCCGCCATGCCTCACACGTGTGATATCTCCCGGGCGTAATTGATCCCACTGCTACAAGACTACATGAAATTGGGGTAGAGGCGTATCTCTTTCATAGACCCCCAAGAACTACAATACACAATGGTTACAGGCCAAAGCAGACTCGATACACGGCATGAGGTACATATCGCCTAACGCGGGATGGGTTTCGCATTTGACATGAGCCCTTGAGGCTACAGCTTCGGCATGCCTTTCCGTCCTGTTCTACGGGCCTTGAGGGGTGTAGTACTAAACCAGATAGTCAGGTACTAATGTTCCATCTACCCCGCAGCCCCTCCATATGTAAGGTCGAAGATCTGTAAATGCTACCACGCCGGGGAACTCTCTGGTTTATACAGTGCTCGGGGATTTCGCCGGTAAGGCGTAGGATGGCGACACGATGTGCATATCCTGTAATTCGCCAGTATTATCTCCACATTACTGAAAATCGCCAAAGATGAGAATTATACGGTGGGAATTGGCTCTTATCCAAGGGTTGGCGCGGTATTGGCGGCTCGTATGAAGGAGTCGGGATTATAGCGATCCTGGCGGGGGTAAGGAGCAAAGCTGCGGGGGCTGCAAGTCGGCGGGCTGCCCGAAGATTGGTATATATTTCTGTGGAGATACGAGGCGAAGGGTACAGGTACACTGCGTGACAAGAAATGTTACATAAAAACGCGCCAGAGAAAGATACGGGGTATATAAGGCGAGGAGTGTCTGCCAAACGGGCCCTCATCGCTTCAGTATTGGTGCTCTGTGCGTTTGCTGCGACTCTTTTACCACAAATGAAGCTCCTCAACACTGTAACCTGGGCTGTCGGCACTGCCGCAGCGGTCGCTGGTACCACTACCGGTGCCAATGACACGGGCTCCACCATTGAGATCAAGGCCAACCCCATGCCGGCCCCTGTCTCCATGGAATGGGGTTCCAATGGCCCCATTGTGCTGGGCAAGAACCTCAAGCTCAAGGGAAAGACCAATTCTATCATCAAGAAGGCCTTTGACCGATCCAAGGAGGCCATGTTCAAGTTCCAGTGGATCCCAGAGGCTGTGGAAGGCACCTTCCAGCCCATTCTGCGGGACGGTGAGACTGCCGGTGAGATTGCCTCCAAGCAGTCTGTGCTCTCAAAGTGGCTCGGTAACGGCCACAAGGTGTCCAGGATTGAGCTCAAGGTCGACGACCTTGATGCAGATCTGCAATTGGGCGTTGACGAGTCCTATGTGCTCAATGTAACCGAGAGCGACATTCTCATCAACGCTCCAACTACCTGGGGCGCCCTCCATGCATTCAATACTCTCCAGCAGCTGGCGCTGGGCGACGGCGAGGGCAACCTTATCGTCGAGAGCGACGTTAACGTCAGCGACAAGCCTCTGTACACCCACCGAGGTATTATGATGGATTCTAACCGACACTTCCTCACCGTCGAGTCTTTGCTGCGACAGATTGACGCTCTCTCCCTCTCTAAGATGAACGTTTTCCATTGGCATCTCTCTGACTCCCAGTCCTGGGCCCTGAAGCTTGACTCATACCCGGAGATGGCTAATGATGCGTACTCTAAGCGAGA
This sequence comes from Blastobotrys malaysiensis, assembly GCA_030558815.1. NCBI lineage: Eukaryota > Fungi > Ascomycota > Dipodascomycetes > Dipodascales > Trichomonascaceae > Blastobotrys > Blastobotrys malaysiensis. Next base: position 51,340 of record JAKTQL010002408.1, read on the forward strand.
GGTGTACTCCAAGGATGATATCAAGAAGGTCGTTCAGTACGCCAAGGAGCGGGGTGTCAGAGTCATTCCGGAGCTTGACCTGCCAGGTCACTCGTTCAATGGCTGGCGACAGATCGACCCGGACCTGCTCGCCTGTGCTACCTCCAAATATTCTAACAACATCAACCACTACCAGCTCGACATTATGAACCCAGACGTCTATCCCGTACTCAAGAAGGTGTACAATGAGGTCAGCAGCCTCTTCGACGATCACCTCTTCCACGTGGGTATGGACGAGCTGGAGCACAATTGCTTCAACTTCTCGTCGAACATCCAGAACTGGTTTGCCGAGGATGAGTCGAGAACCAACGACAACTTGCTCGAGCACTGGGTCGAGAAGTCTCTGCCAATCTTCACCAACACTGAGAACCGACGACTCATGATGTGGGAGGATGCCGTGCTCTCCGACCTTGTCAAGGCTTCCAACGTCCCCAAGGACGTTGTTATGCAAAGCTGGAACGCTGGTGATAGCAACGACAGCAACATTCACAAGCTCACCAACATGGGCTACGACGTTGTTGTATCTACCGCTGACTTCCTCTACCTTGACTGCGGCTTCAGCGGCTACCTTGCCAACGACACTCGATTTGATGTCCAGCACGACCCCTCAACTGATGGCTCTGTTTCCTTCAACTATGGCGGCGTTTCTGGTTCCTGGTGTGGGCCGTACAAGAGCCACCAGCGAATTTACGACTATGACTTCACCGATGGCCTCGATGAGGAGCAGGCGAAGCATGTTATCGGGGCTGAGGCTACCCTCTTCGCCGAACAGGTTGATTCCACTACCCTGGACCAGAAGCTTTGGCCGCGAGCTGCGGCGCTCGGCGAACTTACCTGGTCCGGCAACCGGGATGCCAACGGTAACAAGCGAAGCTACGACCTTACTCAGCGAATCAACAACTTCCGAGAGTACTTGGTTGCCAATGGTATCAGTGCCGTTCCTCTTATGCCAAAATGGTGTGCCACCAAGCGGCCACACGATTGTGACTTTTTGATCTACAACAGCCACGTCTAATAATGTTTCCTGCTATATACTATGTTATATATGTAATGCGTCTATTAACAAATTAATCGGTTTATTTGAAATCTGCATTGTCAACTCCGAATTGCCTATGTTTTAATCTGAATACACCAGTGGACAGGATCGGATGAAACCCCTGTCTCGTCACATTGAAGCAAACCCTCCGAGATACTCCTCCTATGGCACATTCGCCGAATGCTCTAATGGAATCAACCTGTCGGGGGCTAGAACAAGGTCTGTGAGCCTTGTGTTAAACACCTCCGGGGCACGGCTACATAAATTTATGACGGATTACTTTATATTGTTATTGTGGATACATATCTTCCCCTTCTGGCCATTTTTTGCTATTTTTTAATTTTTTTTCCTATTTTATTCACGTCTTCACATCAACCGTACCTTTAATTGCCCATGATTTTGCATTAGGATCTGCCGTTTATGCAATGGTCTGCAGTGCACAGAGTAGATGCGGACACAAAATTGTGAGGAGAATTGCTGGAGAAACTGGTGAGGAGTCCTGGAATTTGTGGACCCTGAAAAAGGGAGGGGGGAAAACAACTACATATACCGAAAATTGTCAAAAAAACGTAAACCCCGAAGTTCAGTAGTTGCTTGTCGGGTAGGGAAAATGGCCCTCGGGACCATAATGGTGTGGCAGAAACGCCATCTTATGACATGGAGGCTCCTGTTTACCATTCTTGTTTTTTCCCTGGCTTCATTCAATTTTGGCTATGATGTGTCGCTCTTTTCTTCCGTCCAGACGATGTAATCCTTTGCCAATAATAATAATAATAATAAGTCTTGATTAGAGTCTCTGCATACTGCTAAAGGAAGACTATATCTAGACATTGGGCTTCACCAGCCAGATCAAAAACATTCTAATAGACATCATGTGCGAACTGAAGTCGACTGGTACCTCGGTTACCAGTCCACTGTAGACAATGCGGATTCCCTCAGTTAAACTGACGATAAGGGGAGAGAACCACTATCCCTTTGACTCTCGTGGAGTAAACACCTACTGAAGGGTGCCAAGTTGAACTGGTTGCCAGGAGGGGGGAGAAAGCAGCCAGAAGAGTCTATCAGGTTACTGGGAATACGGATAGACCAAAGACTCAATTTCATTCGTCACCAGGAAGATGTGATGAAGAAGGTAAGGAATGCAACGAATGTTGTTGGGCGCCTTGGAGGAGTTTATAGGGGCGTCACAGGCGAGTCAATGGCGAGATTGTACAAAGCATGCGTGCGATCTACAGCGGAATATGGCTCTCACATCTGGTACAACCGATTGTCACAAACACGTCGGGATGAACTAGAAAGGGTGCAGAATATCGGTTTACGAAGGATCATTGGGGCGTACAGGAATACCCCCATCCCGGCGTTACAGAATGAAGCAGGTATCCCACCTTTTGAACTACGGCAGAAGGAGGTGTGGAAGTACGCAGCTATTAGATTGAAGGGGAAGCTCAATCCGGCAAATCCGCTGGGACGGCATCTCTGGAGGACCAAAA
>JAKTQL010002409.1:9468-28041 GCA_030558815.1 Blastobotrys malaysiensis
TGCGGCTCGTACCGCAACCGTATACGGGTGGCGGGGCGTGCGCGGGCGAAAAAAATATTTTTCTCCTTGTTAGATGCGCGCGCACGCGTGGTGCGGCTGGAGCAGCCCGAGGGACCAACGGGAACCGGACTAGGAGAGCCGCGGGGACCACCCCCTCCAAACTCTAGGCAAGTACGACGGAGACGACCCCCAGGAAAGAGACTACAAAGGTTGGGTGTCTTGGCCAGAGAACATTTCTCTTTTCTCATATTCACAACATCGCCTACTGCAGGTAGAGAGACACGCAGCACCCGCTGAGTTGGTATATTGACTCGAGATGGAGCAGTACACGAAGAAGCTCGTGTGGTCGCTGGTGGACCACCCACCAGACCCGCCAGGTGAGTAGACAACAAACAAGGAAGGACCGGGCGCTTAACAGTTACCCTGGGGAGGAGGGTGGCGAAAAAGTGATAAATTACCCTGCTGTGATAAGAAGCTAACCGCTGGTGGACAGAGGCCGAGATTGCGCTCCAGACCATCAAGGAGAACGGGCGCAAGCCCTCTGTGTCGTGTGCCCTGGGGCTCGAGGAGCTGGCCCGCCTCGTTAACGTATTTGTGCTTGATAGGCACCACTCGTCGCACGGCACGATGATTGAGGCGCTGACTATAGTCGCCAACGCACTAGTGCTCAACAAGCAGCTGCTGGCGCACTACCAGGTGCCCCACGAACTCATGGCCAAGGTGCTCTCCGAGTCCATCATGGCCGATACGGACGGCGCGGAGCAATATTTGCTCATGCGGCTCTTGTTCCTCTTTACCTTTTCGGGCCAGCCGCTGGCGTCCAAGACGGTACAGACGTGCCTCACGGTGTGCGGCTCACGGATCAAGGCGGTGGCCGAACGTACCAAGTTTGCGTGCGACCGGGACCGCCTCGCCTTTTTGGAGACGCTCAAGACGCTGTTCAACCTGCTGCACCACTACCCGGACGCGGCGGTGCACTTTGTACAGGGATACACCGCCAATGACCTGGTGACGGTGCTGTTAAAGCTGCCCCACCGCCTGGATAGCCTCATTCTGTACCGGCATTTGTGTAACAATTTGCTGTGCATGCCGGTCTCCATGTGGCTCTACGAGCGCGACGACGCGGCCGAGGTGCTCACGACGGTGTTTGACTTTTTGGGGCTCCTAACCCACCCCAACAATGACGAGGAGACGATCCGCAAGGACGAGATTCTGGCGCCGCCGCTGTCGCTGGTGCACTGCATGGTCACCGACTTGATCGACCACCAGCGGCTACCGGCAGAAGACGGAGGTTACGACATGTACCCGGAGCTGGTCGACATTGTGCGCTCGCGGGTGCTTCCGTCGGACAAGGACCGCGAAAAGGCGCTGGGCGAGTCGGACTCGCTCTCGTCATACATGCTCAAGATCACCATTGACCCCATGCTCACCACGAGCCGTAACATTATATTTGACATTTTCTGGAAGGTGAGCCACGAGAACGCGGATGAGTTTGTCAGCAACTTTGGCCTCGGATTCGCCTCGTCCTTCTTAGCCTCCCATGGCATTGCATTCCCCGAAAGCCTCACCACCGACTCGGCCGCCGCTCCGCGCTCCGCGGCCTCATCCTCGGCGGTGAACCCCATCACCGGCCAGCTCCTGCGCTTCCAGCGACCTCCGTCCCCGCCGCTTGAGGAAATGACTGAGGAGGAGAAGGAGCGTGACGCTGAACGCATGTACGTGCTGTTCGAGCGCCTCAAGGCTAACAAGGTCTTTCAAGTTGAGAACCCCGTGCATGTCGCAGCTCGCAACGGCCAGCTGTAACTTTTTTCTTATTTATTGTGCCCCAACCTTTTCTACCCCTTAATATTGTATAGTGCAAACGAATTCATGACCCACCATTTTGATATTTTTGATACCGTTGGCCGTCATCCAGTTGTAGTTTACTCCCGTAGTCAATGTCTCAATTATGGATGCATGTGGAAACGGTTCGGCAAAGTTTATTATGTAGTCTATTTTTGAGTTTACCAGACAATGTGGCGAGAAATGTCCATTTGTACTGTACTCGTTCATTGGTATGCAGGGGCGCTGATTATTCACGAGGAATGATTTTTTCATTGCAGGGGTAGTCAAACTGGAGCGGGGTACCCGGCAAAGGCTTGGATACCCGTTACGGCAAGTCGAGATCTCTGCATAGTGAGATACTGTAGAGCTTTGTACAATGAGCAATTCGGAGTGAGATACTGTAGAGCTTTGTACAATGAGCAATTCGGAGTGAGATACTGTAGAGCTTTGTACAATGAGCAATTCGGAGATACTGTAGAGCTTCGCACAATGAGCAATTCGGTAATCATTAGTATACATTGACGTTAGAAAGAGTTAATAAAGGCCTTTTTGTCGCCGCCCTTGTTGCTTCTGGCGACAGCGTACCAGACACACAGCTCGTCCCAGAACCCAATACGCACCATGTTCTTGAGCACGGTGGCCGGGTCGCCCGATCCAGAGCCGGAGCTATTGGTGGTCGTGACAGTAGTCTTAGTGTACATGGAGGATCCGTCGTTCTCAGACCCGCCAACAGACCCCCCAGAGAGCTCGTCAAGGTTGGGCAGCAGTTTTGGTTCCATTGCCGTGACACTTCGCTTGTCAACCTGGCGCAGGATGGATCGCTTACCCTCGTCGGCGATGACTACAGTGTGCTCAAACACAATGATTCGCATAAGAGTGCCCGTAGGGGGTCGCGTAGTATCGTAGACACGCTTGACAACGGACTTGGGCTGCGGCTCGCCCCGGCCACCGCCTTCACGGTAGATGCAGTCGCCGACCTTGACGGTACCAATGTTGTTAATGCGCTTGATGACCGGCGGAGGAGGGTTCGGGGCATCCTCGAGCACCACCCGCGACTGGAGCACGACACTGAGGTCGCTGAGGAACTCACCGTACTGATCCTTCATCTTGAACATACGCTGGAGATCCTGCAGTCGTCGGCGCCGCTCAGCCATGGGCTTGCGCTCCTCAATCTCGTTAATGAGCGAGCACATGTTGTGGTAGGCGGTCTGCATGCTCGGCGCAGTGTGCGAGAACTTGCTAAAGAATTCCTTGTACTTCTCGAGCCGGTCGTATGGCAGCTGCATGTAGTCCGCACAGGAGCGCAGCGAGTGGTTCGCGAGCTTGAGGCACTGCCGCAGCCACTCGGCAACGTCAGAGTCTGGATGGTGCTGGGTCGGCGCGTAGCCAGGCAGCGCAGACCCGTACACAAAGGCGGAGTGGTCGATACGTCGGATCTTGATCCAGGTGCGCACCTTGCGCTTGGACTCTTCCGAGATGAGCGCATACTCGAGGTACCAGTGGAACTCCTCCGAGAGAGAGACAATGCGTGACCCGAGCATCTCCAGCACCAAATCATCGCCGTCGAGCTCCCTCATGCCGCTCGACTCGGATCTGCTCTGCTTGAGCCGGTAGAGAGCAGCCTCAAAGAGGCTCACCAAGGTATCCGAGTGAAGACGGCAAATTTCCGGCAAAAACTTGAAGCAGGGGGAAGCCTTTCGAGCGGGCCGGCTCGTGTCCTGGACATAAATCTTTTGAAACTCGACCAAGTGTTCGATGAACTTGTGTTCCTCGGCGATGAACTCCTCAAGACTCTCAAGAATGTCGGCGTTCTTCCCCTGGTTGGCGCTCTCAATGTTAGAGTCGAGGTAGTGTTGGAGCACATCCACCGAGTTGGCTCGCCCATGGGTGGAGTCGCTGCGGTTAGACTGTCCCGAGTCATCCTCACGAATCGCCTTGGGGACGCAGATTTCGTGGGTGGTGAGCTCGTGGATGTCTACCAGCAGCTGCAACAGTACCTTGGTCTTCTCGATCTCGCTTGCCTCCATGCGCTGGTTGGCCCACTTGTCTGGAGTAGTAGTGATCGTGGAGTTTGTAGCATTGGAGTAGATAGATGGGGACCGATCGATAATCGGGGGCAGCTGAGGCGCCTGGCGCGGGATAGGGGAGGCCAGGCCGCTGGTCGGAGTCGATGGATTGGACGGGGACTGGCTCTCCTTGGACCGCATAAAGTTGGTCACCGACGGCTTCTTCTTGAGGAGGCCGGGCTTTAGCGAAGACACCACATCCTCCACGTCCTCCTCCTCGGTGCCCTCAAGGCTCTCAATGGCTGGGTGAGGCACTATGGGAGCGGCGAGGTGGCCGTTGCCGGCATGATGGTAGTAGTGGTTGCTATTGGTGTTGGGGTCATTGTAGTCGTAGATAACCGGCACGTCAGACTCTTGCTTTTCCGCCTTCTTCTTCTTTTTGAAGATGCCACTCTTCCACGAGGAGACTGAGGTCGACCCTGCATTATTACCGCCATTGCCGTTCTCGCTCTCCATAATCTCCTCCTCCAACAGCTTTTTGTACCGCTTGAGCTGGCTCACAGTGATTGCCGGGTTACCGTTCTCGCTGTACAGGGCCTTGAACGAGGGCGATTTGATGAACAGGTTCTCAATGCATGGGTTGCCGTCCATATCCAGCACCTTGAGGTTGCCATACTGCGCCAGACGCGCCAGGTGGCCCGGCCAGGTGGAGATACGGTTGTCGTTGAGCCGGATGACCTTGAGGTTGGTCAGCCGCACCGAAAGCCACTCATCCACGACGGTGAGGCCCATATTCTTGCACACAAGGTATTGGAGACCCGTGCATTTCTGGAGCCATCTCGGAAGACGACCTGTAGTGGCAATCATCTGGATGGTAGAGGCGCTCGAGCTTAGATCGAGGTAGCTCAGGTTCGAAATGTCATTACTAGCCGGTGCTGGCTGGGGCACTGGAGCCGGAACCGAGAGGTTACCACCGGTACTAGCATTCGCGCCAGCGCTACCGCCAGGGGGCTGGGTAGAGTTGTTCTGAGGCACTGGAGGCGGGGAGAACTGGGGCACTGGGGACGAATTGCTGCCATTGCTGTTATTTCGATCCGAAGTAGGGCTCGCTGCAGGAGGGCTATCTGGGTTCTCCGGGATAGTGGAATTGGCGCCCCCCGGAGCAGTCTGCCGTCGCATAAACGACTGGCTTGGTTTTTGCGACAGCTGTGGGAGCGGAGAGGATGGCTCATTTGACTGCTGCTGTGGAGGCGGTTGTTGTTGCTGCGGCTGCTGCGGCTGCTGCGGCTGTTGTGGAGTGGAAGCTCGCGGCGAGATATTTGGCGGGGTGTATGGGGCTCCTGGAGGAAGAGGAGGCAGAGGCATATCATTGTACATGGACATTGCCATCAAAGATTCCTGCTGCTGCTGCTGTTTTATCGCCGCTGGAGAAATGTGGGGAGTCGCCTGGCCTCCCGGAGGGGGCTGGGCCTGAATGTTGAGGTCATTCATGGGCTCCTGGATCGTGGCGATGAGATGAAAGTCCTCCACGGGGGCCACGTTAGGGTAGAGCAGGTCGCTGTTCATGGGCCCATTGACGGGCCCAGTGATCGTAGCGTTCTCAGTATGGCGAGGAGTCTCCTCCTTTCGTCGCACTGCACTCATGCCGAAAGTGGATAATGATCAAAAAAGAGCAAATGTCCAAAGGTATCCAATAAGATGCAATCTTTCAATGTCCAAATGCCCGTCGAAATAATAATCACCAATCACAGGTGCCGACGCTGGACCGAATTGGAAAATCCCTGGCTCCAAAATTTCACACCCCAAACGATGGGAAGATCTAACAATAGGCTCGAACAATGGAGACCCGTTGAGATGGCGATATGGAGATGGCCGTTGGAAACCGTAAAAAAATATCCGCTCAAGACTTCAGGAGGTATATATCGAGTTCTGGCCCCCCAAAAAATAAATATAAAAAAAGGGTCCCTGAGTCGAAGAGAGGAGCCGTATGGGTCTGCAGATGTACAGCAGAAGAGAGCACCCGCAGAGAGGGTAAAAAGCTGGCTTCCCCTGTACGAACGCAAGACAACACGTATATTACAAGCAATAGCAGTGGGCCGGTATTATCCTCCACTAAAGCACAGCACGGTCTATCCAGTGGTTAACATTGCATGACAAAAAAACCAACCTTACATTGCAGGTGAGATCTAATCAGTGATTCCCGTTGGGCAACGGTACGATTTCGCAGAGGGGTTCAAAAGTGGTGATTGGAAAGAGTAGGAGACTCATTTGAAGGGCGCGTGCTACCATTTCCTGGGTCTACGACATGGGTTTACCCCTTATATACCGCCGGCTTGGATCTGCCTCTTGATCAAATAGTGGTATATTCTAGTGCTACGCTATTGGGTACTACAGCTCTCCGTCGAGTTACACGGTACATACGTACAATCATGTCCCTTGCAATGCATGTACTAATTGAGACCCATCGGAAATGCCTGTACAGCACGAGCCAGCAATGTGTCGCTCAAGCCCGCATTGACCTGTCTCACCACTCGCTTAGCGTCCCCCTTAAAAGGGGAGAGACACCCTGTGCAGGGACTCTACACGGTGTTGCAGGAGAATGCCGGTGTCCATTTTGACTGGACCGAATCCCCCCTCCCCTGCTCCTTTTCGGTGGTTGGGTAAACACCTGTAGGGTGCGTCTCTCCTGAAGCACAGAGCAGCAAAATGGAACTTGCCGAATGTACCTTTTGCTTGTGAACAATGGAGCCATGTCGGTAATCCGTGCAGCGGGCGCCGGGTGGGGATCCAGTGGGTCCGCTTGACAGCAGTCCGCGCGGTATACGGTGGCACGCCGCGCGATTTTCTCAGCACATCAAACCTTCTCAAATGACAGCTTCACCTAGTGTTGCCGGTATTTCCTGGCGACACGGGTTGGGAGGAATTTCACCAGCTTTAATAAATAAAGATATCCAGCACCACGGATAAAAAGGCAGATCCGACAACAAGCCAATAAACAGCCCGCGTCGAGGAAGCGCCCGAGTAGACTTTATTTCGGGATATCTTGATGGCCGCTTCCCCTTCGCCCTGGTGCTGGACATAGTACTCTTCATCAATGCTGGGGTATGGCCCATACGGCCCATTGTATTGGTCATCCTCGTCATAAGGTGGATTAGAAGGTACATCATCTTCGTAGTAGTAACACTCTTCGTCGGCATAGTCGTCATCGTCATAACATTCAAAGTACAAATCGTCGTCCTGAAAGTATGGGTCGTCAAAATAGTCGTCGTCGTCGTAAAAATATGGCCCATCGTCGGATAGCATTGGGTCATACGTGCCATTGATGGCCAAGTGCGTGTGGCGGCCATTCTTAATCGCTTGTACATTGGGCGTATTGGAAGCAATCAGGTCGATAAAGTAGTCCTCGTCCCCAACCACCTGGTCACACGTACATATTGTATTCTCCATGCAGTAGCAGTCCACCTCGTAGCGGTACCACTCAATGGGGACCACATTGTACTCGTACTCGTATATTGTCGTCACCGGCCAATTCCCTTGGAATACATTCTCCACCTGCTCAGGAGCCATGACATGGGGCACAACGCCTCGAGGGGAAACGTTTCCCGACTCAAACAACACCGACGACCCGCCAGTATAGTACTGGTTGTTGGAGAGCCACGGACCGCCCAGCAGCTCATTGGAGTCGTCGGAGACCCCAGTGCCCTGAGCCTGTACATAGAGCTGGTAGTCGACCTTGTACGGAACGAAGAAGCCACAGGACATATTAATTCCCTCCATTCTGGGGCCCATTCTGGGGCCCCGTCCCTGGAGGATTTTATAATGGGATTCGGTATAAACCTTATTGACGACCATGAGCAATAATACCCCGTACAGGAGCAATCTATGGAACCAGGTACACGGCCTAGATAAACTCTTACTTTGTCGTTACAGTTAGCAAATAAATAGATTAGTAAAGGTACGCTGCTGGTAGCAAATAAATATTAATGCAATTTGACGCGCAGGCGCCGTTTCTCAGTCGTAAAGGCGGCCTGGGCCTTTTCGTACTGGCTCGTAGCAATCGCCGTGGCAGAATTGCGCCGTCGCTGGGCATACTGCGACTCCACGTGCTGTCGTAGCTCGAGCAGCTTGCGCCGGTTGCTAATAAGCCTCTCGCGATGGTATGCATGCTCCTCCGGAGAGAGGCCTGGGTACAATTTTTTGAGCATCTCATCAACGTCCTCAAACACGGGGTCGCATGGTATAAACGGCTTCTCCGTGTCCGCCAATAGAGGACGCTGGTGGAACTTGTCGTGGATATACTTGTCCGATACGAGCCCGGAGATGGGCTCCTTGGGCCACGAGAAGGGGGTGTCGTCAGTCAGCGACAGCGGCGAGGTGGCCGCGGTAGAGGTCGACAAGGACGAGCACGAGTCGATCAGCGACACTGGATCGACGACCACCGAGGACGGGCTCTTGGTGTCCTCGTCATCTCGAGCGGGCTCTCCATCAGCCGCACGGGTCCCCAGCCGCACCCCATCGTGCGGCTTTTGAGCCGCACCATTATTCATGGGGGCCGATTTGGGCCCCAGGGAAAAAGGGCTTGGCGGCTCCATTCCGTGCCCTCTTCCGGGGCTCAGACTCACGGGCTGTTTCTTAGCGGTGCGATCGCCCCCGAGCGAAAAGTTGTGTTTCAACCCGGTGCGGCGCTCAAACAGAGTGGTACTGCAGCCTTGGTCAAACCCCCGAAAGTTGCCATTCCAACAAACCCCCTGGCGCGTGTGATCCATCACATTCACGTTGCCTTCAATGCGCTGCAGCCGCATGGTCAGATTCGACCGGTACGACGACGAGTACTCGACGCAAGACTGCGCCCGACGCCCAAACCCCACAGACGCGACTGGAATGGGCACGTCGTCGTCCGGATCAATTGAATCATAGACATCCCGAAACCCGCTACGCTCTTCCTCCTCCTCCTCATCGCCGCCCTCTATCAGCTCCTCTGGGTTCACAATGGCCCCACCCACTACTGAATCGCGCATCGTACGCGAGGAACATCCAAGATAGAAGACTGCCATGCTACTAGGCTTTTTTTTAAACGGGTGACACTACAAGGTAATTACAACGAGTGGAGACTGGTGAGTGTTGCTCCCCCCACAACCAAAAAATAAAGAACAAATCCAAAAGATGGAGATTAAAATATCGCAACAATGGAGCGAGCATCGCCATTATATGTATTTATAGCCCGTCATCGAACCCCCCGGTATTATTTTCCCTTATTCCGGGGAACACCAACCCCTTGTCACGCATTTGTCCAAAAGGAAACATGGGGGACCGATGCAGTCGTCCGGATTAAGTGATGCTGGAGCGCGCGCGCGCGGGCGAGCCCAGCCATTGGGGTGAGCAGTCAGGTTTTGATATATAGCCTGGTGGAACGAGTGTAGAGTACGGGTAATAATGATTCGCGTAGCGGTGCTGGCGGTATTTGTGGCGCTGTGCCTTGGCGCAGCGTACCTGGGGTTCTCGTCGGTGCAATTGGAGCACGACAAGGCGGTCCATTTTGTAACCTTCTTCCTGCTGGGGTTGTGTTTCTACTGGGTGCTGGACATACCCCGGAAGCGGGCGATCCAGTTGACCCTGCTGGCGGTCGGCCTTGTCGCCGGAGTCCTCTCCGAGGTTGTCCAGCCCATGGTCAACCCATCTCGGCTCTACGACCCGGTCGACATTATGGCCAACCTGGCCGGGGTCTGTGTCTCGACCATTGTCAATTCGTGGTACCACAAGCGTAAGTCACTCACTTTGTTCTCTTGTTGCCCCCGGCGATTACTAATGGGGTAGGAATGCTCGAACGGCGCCGCGAGGCGCGGTATCGCATGTTGCGAGGAGGTGGTGATACCCAATCCCCGGCCGTTGATATCGAAATGGGCCTCCAGCACACCACCCCGGAGCCCTCGGAGCAGCGGGCGGACGAGCCCGGCAAATGATCTCCACGCTAAACTCTACGATGCAGTGGTACATGTAGTATGGGGTACGCAAGGTACCGCCGGGCTGGACAGACACACTCTGGGGTATGCGTAGCCATTGTACATTATATTATCCTCAGCTCTGGGTTTTTGTGGACCTGCACAGTTGCCCCATCCGTGACGTGCCCATCGCGGTGGAAGGCCCCTTTAATGAAGAATGTGCATACCGCCATGCAAGGAGCAAACAAAAACACCAACCTTCTATTAATTCCTATCCAAAAGGAGGAACCATCCGATCGACCAGCCATTTAATCTCCTCTATGCGATAGCCATGGCTCTGGCAGAGGGATGGGGCCCCTTCTATTCCACCCGGATGGGCCAAACATTTTTGATAAAGGAGAAGTGGCCTTATTAGGTAGACAAATAAAACTTGTGCCCCCCTCCCTAGTTGCTGAGAAGGGATTAAATGCCTAGAATGCGCCGCAGGTGCTCAATTTTGGAGTGTATCGAGTACCCCGCACGACAGGGGTAGTGCTGGATATCCTGGGCATCCCCAGAAACGTTTTCCATGCAACCCTCTGGCGTTATCACCAGGGGCCGGGTGAGATCAAGCTCCGACATACGCGGGTCATCGTAGCTCAATGCATCGCCCTGGGTCCGTAGCTGCCGCAGTTTGTGCGAGTATCCTTGTGCCTCGTCCCGTACTATCTGCAGTGCCCCACGATGGATAGATCGCATCGTTTCCTTCTCGTAGAAGATGGTCACTAGCACTTGCCTTAGCTCAGGGATCTCTATCGCATCCGTCATTCGCTTGATGATTACCAAGGGGTCAATGCTCAATGTCCCTCCCCGGTCATTAGCGCCGCCTTCCTCATCTCCATTATCAGCACGAGGTTCCTTTTCCTCTTGCGCTTTTTCATCCGCGTGAAGCGCCTGGAAAGTCAAATCATCGCCGCTCTTGGGCACAATAGTCGTCCCCGAGAGTTCCAGTAGTAGCTGTCGCACAAAGTCCGGCTTGTCCATGCTGTAGTCAATAAGATCCCCCCATAGATCGCGGTCGTTCTGGGTCTTTGCAAACTCAATCGCATGCAGAGGGTCCCGCAACTTGTCAATGATAAGCTTGAGCGCCTTCTTATTCTGGCCAACCTTGCCCAGTAAATACACAAGCTCCTCAATGTAACCCCGTTTTTCCGTCTCCTCAATCGCACGCCCAAGATTGTAGTTGTTGTTCTTGCGAATAAATGCAATCAGCTTTCCGCGGTCGTACTCCGCATACAGCTTCACCTGTAAATCGCCAAACCCTTTACTCTGGAACGGGTCGGCGGAATTGAGCTTATCAAGATAGAGGAACAATAACACAGATCGCTTCCGGTCGTCGCCGCCCATGTGCTCCACTACCGTATCCGGTAGCACCTGGTGTCGTGCGTCCACTACCAGTTCAATTGCCTCTGCCGTTCGGTCTCGTACAATGGCAATCGGCGCGTGGCTTATCAGCTCCTCTTCTTCCGCCGCAGGGATCCCCACCGTCATTATCTCCTCCAGCCGGGTGACAAAACTAGGCAACAAGTGATACTCGCGGATAAGCCCTAGCACACTGGCATCTTTGAGCACCAACAAATGGCTTACCGCAGATGTCAGATCCCTGCTCGACACGTAAAGGCTCGCTAGAGCTTTTCGTAGTGACTGCTTCTGCTGCGGATTCGCCGCAACTTTGTCCTCCAGCTCCGCCTTGAGACTCTCAAGCTCGTAGAGCTCTGTCGGCCACCGGCTAATGCACTCTAGAAGCCTCTCTTCGTCGTGATCGAGGTAGTACTGCAGAATAGTGTCGTACAAAGACCGGCCAATGCCCAAGTCGACATCAATAGGAATTGATGCCCCCAGGGTACCCGTCTCCCCAGCATCCACAAATAGCTTGCCCCAATGTTCCCATTCCTCCCGTCGAGTGTCCGGATCGACGACAGAGAGTACCTCCCCCAAAGCCCACGCAGCTCGCTGCCATTCCCCATTGTCCACGAGCGCTCGGACCCACCGCAGACCCATGGTACACCGCGCAGGCATATCTAGTGTACTTTCGCTGATCTCCCATGCCTCCTGGTACCTCTCCCGCTCCGTAAGCCAGTCTATGCGGTCTTTCATGTCGCGCCGTGTCGCAAGCACCGCGTCCTTGGCGCTGACAATGTAAAACTTGTTCGCTGCAGCCTGCGCTAGATGGTAGTCATTCACTCCTAGTCGCTCATAGCCCTTTAGAGATACAACATCGGCGTAAACCTCTTCATCCGCTCCGATATCGTAAAGCTTGATCTCCGGTGGCGGCATGGGTGGTCTCATATTTGCCCCTGGAGGAGTCATATAGGCCAGCATCATAATGTTGTCATGCCCATACTCGGCAATACCGCTCACTAACCAGTCAACTGCCCGGTAGGACTCAACCGTGACCTTGTACTCTGTCGCAATAGACCGGATTGATGCACCGGAAGAGATAATCGACGAGAATTTGGGCTTCTCTATTGACTTGTGGAGTACCCACACGTTGTTCGCCCAAGCGATATAGATACGGTTCGACTCGGGGACAGAAACATGCGGCCGGTACATGTCAATCCGTGGAACGTTTCTCGGGTTGTCAACCTTCAATACAGTAGTGTTGGTGTGCCGGTTATAAACCGTAATTCCAGATTCGTTCATCCAGATAAACAAGTCGTCAATCCAATGAACCGAGATAATGGTCGACTCACACTCCTCAATGACAGTATCCACCCGTCTCCCCAGCCAATTCTTCTCAGAGTGAATAACCTTACCGGCCATACCTCCGGAAATATATGCTTTTGTAGACTTGTAATTGGGGTCCAGCGCTACCGCATGCACTGGACGGCCAAAATTTGCCGCCGAAATATCCTTCTTGTCAGTAACCGATCCAACTACAACCGTCCCATCAATTGACGCCGACGCAAGGTAGTGCCCATCGGTGGAAAGTGCCATAACTGACGCAGTATGCGCTTTGAATGACCGCATGGGATTCAATTCGCCATCAGTCAAATGCAGCACGCCTGAGTGGGTCGCAAATACAAACAGATCCTCGTGGAAAAGACACTGCGATATTGCGTCGTTGGCTGTAACTGGGAGGCTCCCTATTCTAGAGTACTTGAGCTGCGGCTCTTCCTCATCCTCCTCATCGCTATCATCGGTACTCTCTTCTTCATCATCATCTTCTTCTTCGGTTGTGTCGTGCTCGTCCTCCTCTTCAGCGCTATCCCCTTCTTCAGCCTCTTCCCTTGGTGTGTCGGATTTACTGGTGGATTCTGGAACTGAGTCCACTTGCTCTATCTCTTCAGAATTCTCTCTGGCCTCATTTTCATCCTTGTCGCCATGCAATTCCGTCGCATCAGCCATTATCAGAGGTGGTACTTGGTTTCTGGGGGTCGGTCAAGGGGGGACCATTGGGACTCGCTGCATATCTATACTTTACTGCTGCAGACCACACGCACCTTAGGGTTATTAGTTTAAAATGCCAAAGGCGACTAAAGGAGCACTGATAGAATGGTATGAAAATAGACTGGAAATCGAGGGGTAGTCATATAGCTAATGATGAGTGTAGTGATCCCAGTATCAAGGCCCTGATTATAGAGATAGACTACCAGCGGCATGATATTATAATTGAAGAGCTGGACGACACGCACCTCTTGGTTGATAGCGATAAGGTCGAGTTTCTGAAGAAGGAATTGGATAACCTGTTGGACAAAAACACCTACAACCCTAATGATGCGGAGTCCTAACGCGATATGACGACAAGTCATGTCAAGCATTCTTGTTGCTGATTTGAAGCACAAAGGTTAAATAGCTCTAGAGGGCACAATAGACTACTTGTACAAACTACCCACTACATCGCCTAACCAGGCGACTAGGCCATCGGGTTCCATCAAACTATCTAATGTTTCGGGGGAATCGGTTTTGACCATAATGTCATGGTGGAACTGCTCATATGTCTGGAGTACCAAGTCTTGAATGGAGTCGATCAGAACACCAACTGTCTGGGTATCCTCGATATATGTTTCAATTAGATTCCGCATTCGAGGGAACTCAGCGGTAGCATTCTCTCGCATTTGGCTCGACTTTTCAATCGCTGTCTCTGGTGTCGGGTTGTCAATGATCGGGTTAACAATGGCTTTTACAGATTGTTCAGTAAACTCATGCACCGCATTACGCAGTTTGGCATAGAGTTCCTCTTTAGCGTCAAGCATATTGTTGACAACTCGGGGGACACTTTCCTTGGCCAGTTTGAGCAGACTTGCGCCAGAGAAGGTCACCCCTTCGGTGCGGATATGTGCAAATACATCCTGGAGACCACTAAAGTCGATTTGCATCTCCGCGGGGATCGATTCGATATCAAACTCGGAGATTTGCCTGCTCAAAATACGCAAATTCTTAATCATAAATAGCTGCGCTTCAATTGAGCCTAGTCGGGACTCCGCCAATGTATGGGCATTCTGTAATGAGAGTATGCATTGATGCACAATGTTGTGAGCAAGGTCGTCAAAGACCTGAGAGTTAATGAGTTGATAAATCTGAGAGAGCAGCGTAATGGACTTGCGCATTGGAGGATACCACCCTTGGAACAGAGTCGAGGAAGACTCGAAATTAGACTCCTCTTCCCCATCAGCTGCTCCGTCGCCTGACGCAGTTTTGGAGGGTCGTCGACGATGCCCTAGAATAGTGAGATCATCCGGTTTGGGGACATAACGTACGATATCGCTGTCGACATATGATTGTACTCGGAACACGAGGCGTGTCTGCACATCGTGCAGAATGGGCCGGAATAGCATGCCAAAATCAACCTCCTCGATATTATTGCTGAATGTGGTAGTGGGTTCATCCATGTCCATTCGGTCATAGACAAGAAGCATTGCGGTAAGTTCACTGAGTTTGGTGATGCTCGTTTCTCTTAGAATCTTCTGTCGTAGCAAGTCGTATAGCGGCTCACAAAGATCGACCAACCAATTAACACACAAGTCATGCCCCGCGTCAAAGTACTTCGTGAACAGCTTGTACTCATCAATACACAACTGCTTGAAGAAAGAAAGCGCAGACCTTGCAGACTGGACTAATTCTGTCGACACAAACTCTTCGGCATTGCTGGCAATCATAGGAACAAGTAGACGCTTTCTCACAGCAAAATAATTCTTAAGTACCTCTCCAAACAGATTGTAGTACTCTTGGTGACCTTCTAGTCTGCCTGAGATTAGTTCTGTCAGTCCCCTGATGCGTTCCGCCTCATTCTCGAATCGCGAATACAGAAGCGCAGACTGTGTGGTGGCATTGAGCTTCCGTGAGCTAATCTGCTGTTGGATGCTGCTAGCGTTATTCCGCACCTGGCTGTTAATATAGCCCTGTGTCAGGGTCAGTGCACGGGTCATGCATTGACGGAACCTCATTTGGTATACATCAATGTCCTTGAACTCTTTGTGCGCGTTGACGTACTCTAGGCCTTCGTCCAGGTCAACTAGCAAGGACTTGAACTTTGATTTAGACACAATGTCCGATCCAGGAGCATTGAGTATTCTGGTAGCTTTTTCCAGCCGGTCAAACATTTCCAAACTCTTGTCAACATTGACAACCAAATCATCCAAATGACTGTGTTGGTTCACCAAAGACCCACAGGCGGCCTCAAAACTATTAGTCTCTTGCTTTACAGTCTCGAATTTGACAGACAGTACGTTGATAAGTTCAGTGATGGCTCCAGTCTGTTCGAGCAGTTTAGTGCAGGTATGAAGGTACCGGTGCGATGTGTCACGGAATGAGCCATATTTATACCAATTGGCCACATCGATCTCATCTAAAAGCCCTTCTCCATCATACTCGTCTCCAGTCCCAATATCCTCCAGGTCCACCAGTGACTTGATGGACAGCTTTTCTGTTCTGGTTAACGGAGACAGGACATAAGTCTTTGCGCCTTTGTCAATAGTTGTAAAGTCATAACTGTCATTCTTAGACCCAATTGAATACGCTCGCCTCCTAGGGACCTCTGCCTCGGCTGGTATTCGCGGCGCGATAATGGCAGCAATGCTATCTTTCTCTTTTTCTTCGCCGGGGGCAGCAGAGGCAATATTTTGGAGCAGCGACTTGGCCCGCTTACGCCCAGTAACTGTACCATTCCTTTTAAGAGACGGAGGCGGAGGCTCTCTAAATGCCTCCGAAGGATATATGAACTCCGGATCCATCCTTTTGTGCTATTGCGCCCGGGGTGCACACTGGTTGTTGGATCGTTTTGCCGGTACACGTACCCCTTTCGCGGGTATCAAAAGGCAATGTTGTGATTATACGATGATGACTAAGCGCCATACCGACTTGAGATTCACGCAGAGCCATAATAGCAAATGGCTTTTTAATGCTAGTGAAATGGCTCTCATTACAAAAGCTCTGACATTTGCAATGTATTTTATCTCGCATATATCAGCTCTCTCCGTGCGGTTGCGGTGCCGGTAAAATCAGCGTAAAATCCGGGGTCGTCCTGGAAGCGACCCAACGTACCTATATTTTGACCTTTCAATTCTTTCCATCTCACTATATTAAAAGATTAAAACCCGTCATTCGTAGTAAAGCGGCGCGTAAGCAATTAGTATACCCTGTGTTATCGTAGCCAGATCTTGTAGATCACAGGTCGAGGAGGGTAAATTTCAGTCTGCTAAGGACATCGACCCACCGTTTTGACAGCGGAGAAGCATTAGTCAACTCAATGGAGGAGTGGAAGAAGAACAGGAAAATCGGCCTCATTGGCCTGGGAGACATGGGCCGGCTTTATGCCAATAAGATATCTCAGGCCGGATGGCGAGTTGTGGCGTGCGACCAGGAGAGCCGCTTTGAGCAGCTTAAGGAAGAGTTCAAATCTACGCCGATCACGATCGTGAAAAACGGCCATTATGTATCTCGGTCGTGTGATTTTATCATTTATAGCGTAGAGGCTGCCAACATTGAGAAGATTGTAGCTGCGTACGGTCCATCTACCAAGGAGGGCGCCATTGTCGGCGGCCAGACCTCGTGTAAGGCCCCCGAAATTGCTGCGTTTGAGAAGCACTTGCCTTCGGATGTGGAGATTGTGACCTGCCATTCCTTGCATGGGCCCAAGGTCAAAACCAAAGGCCAGCCACTTGTGCTGATCAAGCACCGAGCATCAGATGAGTCTTTCCGCTTCGTCGAATCCGTCTTGTCGGTGCTGGAGTCCAAATCGGTCTACCTCTCGGCAGTGGAGCACGATAAGATCACTGCCGATACACAGGCGGTCACCCACGCGGCTTTCCTTTCTATGGGAACTGCATGGAGGGCCAATAACCAGTATCCGTGGCAGATTTCGCGATTGCTAGGCGGTATTGAGAACGCCAAGATCAACATTTCGCTCCGGATCTACTCGAACAAGTGGCATGTTTACGCAGGTCTAGCTATTACTAACCCTGCTGCGCACCAGCAGATTGTGCAGTTTGCCACTTCAGCCAGCGATCTCTACAAGTTGATGATCTCCGGTAATGCAGATGAGCTTCGGAAACGTCTATTCGACGCCAAGGAGGCTGTGTTTGGGAAATTGGCATCTGATAACAGTCTCCTGCTCTCAGATGACCTCTTGGGGCGGTTTTCGCTAAGCAAGACTCCCCCAGAAGGTCGAACCCCTAACTCTCACTTGAGTATCCTGGCAATTGTCGACTCATGGCACCGGTCGGGAATTGTTCCTTACGATCACATGATTTGCTCTACTCCGCTGTTTAGAATATGGCTTGGTGTAACGGAGTATCTGTTTTGTACTCCAGGTCTTCTTGAGCAGTGCATTGAGGATGGACTCAACGACTCTCAGTTTAGACAGGATGACCTAGAGTTTGTTATTGCGGCGCGGAACTGGAGCAAGATTGTTACGTATGAGAGCTTTGATTTATACCGCGATGAGTTTGAGGCTACTCAGAAATACTTTGCCCACATGTTCCCCGAGGCGACTGCTCTTGGTAACGAAATGATTAGCACCATTCTATCTAAGACCGCCTAATGTATTACCACCATACTTAGAATCTGCTAAACTAGCCAATACGCGGATCATTATCATTCGTCTTGTGTATTAGAAAACAATGTTGATATATACATTATCGACGCTTGTAGATGCATGGCTTCAACAACCATTCGCCCTCAGGCTTGTTCTCTCGCTCCTTGTCCTTCTCCGATGGCTCTTCAATGAACTTCTTCTTCTGCTGCTGCTGCTTTTGCTGCTTTCGCTTCTGCGACTCTGCGATCTCTGGTGGGGGCTTGAAGAACTCAAACCGCACAAACATCTTATTGCTGTCATCGGTAGTCTTATGCATCAGACCCATGTCCTTCAGGATCTTTACAAACTCAGTGGTATCATTGTCAGCGAAACGAGACTTGATCTCAGCAATCCAGATCTCACCTCGTGGCTTGAGGATTCGCAGGCCTTCCTTGATGAAATCCAGGAAATTAGTTCCCATCAGAGCAAGGCAGTATACAACGACATTGACACTCTGATCTGGAAGTGGGACATTCTTGATATCCGCCACTGTGATTCTATCATTGCCCTTCTTGAGGTCAAAGCTGTGCACTTCGAACTTAGCCTTCTTAGTCTTACCATGGCCCTTCACCGACTGCAGATCCAATGCAAGCTGGGCTTCGCCACAACCCATATCAGCGATCTTGACAGTGCCATCCTTCTCTCCTGGAAGGCCGCCTGGAGCGCTAATTGGCTTGTTCAAGCGCTCCTTGACCTGCGTGATGAAAGCATCAACCGGGTTCTGCGGCCACGATTGGCAGCAGGAATGCCG
>JAKTQL010002409.1:28576-71876 GCA_030558815.1 Blastobotrys malaysiensis
TTGATATCCGCCACTGTGATTCTATCATTGCCCTTCTTGAGGTCAAAGCTGTGCACTTCGAACTTAGCCTTCTTAGTCTTACCATGGCCCTTCACCGACTGCAGATCCAATGCAAGCTGGGCTTCGCCACAACCCATATCAGCGATCTTGACAGTGCCATCCTTCTCTCCTGGAAGGCCGCCTGGAGCGCTAATTGGCTTGTTCAAGCGCTCCTTGACCTGCGTGATGAAAGCATCAACCGGGTTCTGCGGCCACGATTGAACCTGGTTCCTGAAACCTTCATGGTACACATCAAACAGTTCGGGTTGTTTCTTCATCAATTCGGTGGCCTCATCAGAGGTAATGGTATACAGCTGCTCATTGATCCATCGGAATCGGGATCCACTGAGCTTTTCCTGCATCTTTCTTTGAAGTGGAGTCAACTTCTGATTTGTCAGTGGACCAGTTGACTTCACGTCCTGAGATTTGGCCATTGGCTTTGGCTCCACAGCCTGCTTCTGCTTCTTCTCACTAGTTATGCTCTTGTCCTGTACCTCGTCATGATCTCTCTTTCGCTTTGGCTTTGCTGATTTCTTTTTCTGGTCCTTCTTGGGCTCCTTTGGCTCGTCCTCAACAGACTTGGTCACCTGTTTGGTAGGTTTGTCAGCCTTGGCCTTCTTCTTCTTCTCGGCTTTGACAATAGTATTGGGAAGCTCCCATCCTGGTACGCTAAACATGTCTGATCTCGTTATCAAGTGATAGCTCGGAATTGTAGAAATTTTTTGATATTTCACCACACGGCTGTGCACGATAACGCGCCGCGCGGCATATAAAATCAGTGATGTCCATCATCACCAGCAGCCAACTGTAGCTTATAATCTATAGGTCAATTGGAAATATATATTTTCAGAGAGGTACACTATGTTAGATCGCCTGCACAGTACCATCTGTACAGCGTTTCAGATAGCCTTTGGCTACAAGCGACCCTAACTTTTTCTCAATACATTTTCGGATCTCAGTAACGGTGATCACTTTTTCAGTAGATCCATTGACAATGAACTTTCGCACGACTGAAGATATCAATTCTGCCAGCTGGTCATTATCTGCGGATTTTTCGTCGGTGATCTTGAGAAACGGTACAAAAAATGCAATCTCTCTGGCCAGCTCAATAAAGTCGATAGTAAAATATAGCCGTCTTTGAGGATCACTCTCAGTAATTTTGAAAATATAGTCACTAAAGTGCTGTGATAGCCGATTTGAGACCTGGATGACGAACGATCGGACCGACTCCTTGCCAGCATGATGAAGAGCAACAAACCGGCAGGATTGTGCAAACTGCTTCAAGAAAGCACTATCAGGATTCTTGTTTGTAGTTATTGATAGTACTTCGTCGAGCTTTAGGAATTTTTCTAGTCCAGAGCTGCAGGTGTCGAAACTCCGAAGGGATTGGATAACCAACGTAATATGGTCAGGTATTGATTCCAAAGAATTGGTTCTATGCTTCACGGGCACCATGATAGCACTCTTCATCCCAGAAGCGTTTTTTTGAGCACTTCGTTTCCTCTTGAGGTTTGTAGCATATTCCCTAGTAGTCGCAGACCTTTGCAACCGTAATTTGTCGCCTAGTTTCGCCATTGTGTCCTTATCAGGACATGTAGTCAATACCGAAACCTGTTTTGTTTCGTTAAAAATGTTGTAGGATAAACATCCAATAGTTGGTAACTTTTTGTCACCAAATTTGTTTGGTACCGCCGCGTCAAAACGCTCAGGTCCAAGATTATTCTTTGCCTTCCGGTCACGAGCCAATAGAGGTGCTAGTTTCTTGCTGTATGCCGCATATTCCTCCAATGATTGGTGATCGTTTAATCGCGGATCATTGGTACTAGTAATTGCCAATACCCCCAACACTGGCAGATTGCTTTCCCACGAATCTCCATTTTCTTCAAAGCTCACTACAGCAGACGATTCGGCTCCACTTTCATTTTCACTACGAGCTTGATCATCTGGCAACTCGTCACCCGGGATCTGGGCAAGCTTGACCAATTCTTGTTGAAAATCATACCCGAGTTCAATAGCCGTATCAAAATCAGCATCGTTAATAGTGTCTTCTTCGGGTGGTGGCTGAATTTGACCTTGATCATCCGCAATTGATTCTGAAAATGACCGGTTGCTTTCTAACAACGATGGTTTTCTACTCAACGAACAATAGTGGGTCGGGTCCTCCGTCACATTGCGGTTCGACTCATCAATAATGTTGTTCTCCGAATCAATCCAATCCTTTGACAGCACGACTTGCCTCACCGTCAAAGACTCCAAACTGGCTAGCAAATAGCGACGGAACGGAGTCAAGGAATGTCTGTCACTGTGACGATTCGTCAACACACGTATTTTACGTAGACTAATCTTCCTCGAATGGCCTTTTTTTTCCATCAGATATCCACGAGCTTCAACATAGCGATTTTTAACTCGCGCCTCCTCTCCAGAAAGTTGGAAATAGCACTCCTTGAGTGCTACAACACAGGGTCCTGTATCGTCATCAATGTGGTACTGGTAAACATATTTCCCTGAGTCTGGGTAGTGTGAATAATCGACTGCTACGCACTTTCCGGTTACTAAGACGTAATTGATAGGGTGGTTTCTGCACATGAATACAGTCTCTACATTAGGGCTTGAACCGATTCGTAAATCATCGGGACACCGATAACCGTACGCAGTCTTAAACGGTTCAAGCTCGAATATATCCCGGCATGCAATTGGCAGCCATTTGCCAAATGTATGGGACCGTCGAAATATCTCAGGGCTGTGCCATTGCATCAATCAACCGATATCCTCCACGACCAAAGGTGAAGGGCCAGACTAGAGGTGTCTCAAATTTGGCAGTGTTTAAATGCCCAACGCGGGCGCAGGCGTGTTTTCAGCCGTACGCACCCGCCAACGGGCCAACCCGTGGAGGAGTGCCGAGGGGCTCCCTACGGACAAAGCCGAAGCGATAACTCGGGGCAGCTAGAAGCGTTTCGTGGAGGAGATACAGATAAATAGAGACGTATGCGCACATCCTCTCCAGTTTCCATCTTGAAATCGTAGAAAGAAAGAAAAATGGGCCGAGACGTTATCACCTGTCACATCCTCGACACCGTGGTGGGCAAGCCAGCCCCAGGTGTTCAGTGCACTCTGAGCAAGCTCAGCGGTCTCAAGGCGGAGACCATCTCTACTGCCTCCACCGATAATGACGGTCGAATCATCAACTGGAACCAGCCACTGGACGCCATCAAGACCGCTGACGGTAAGGTCGCTCCAGGTGTCTACAAGATCAAGTTCGAGACCGGGTACTATCTCAGCCAGAACAACCAGGGACAGGCTTTCTTCCCATTCATCGAGGTTGTCTTCAACATTGAGAACCCAGACTCTCACTACCACATCCCATTGCTTCTTAGCAACTACTCTTACTCCACCTACCGAGGCAGCTAAACTAGCACCTTAACTGTATAAGATTGTATACATTCAATGCATAGTTTTGTTACACTACCTACCTTTTAACATGATAATTAACTTTAGTAGAAATTATAGTGTAATTTTAATGGAAGATCATTTTCCAGACGAGGGTGCCCACAAGCGAAGTGATTCCGGCCATCGCCAAGTTGACCTGGTTGTTCGAGAGAAGATCAATCTTGCCCGAGTGGATCTTGTAGGTGCCACCAATTTGGGCAACGTCCAGTCTAGCGCCATTGATAGCTTCTACAATCTTACCCTCCTTGTTGATGACGCTCTTCTGCAAGACTGCACCGAGAAGGGAGTCTAGCACACTCCCGACAAGCCCCAGAATGCCAATGTAGAGTATGTTGGCCAGCTTGGTGACAATTGACATATCCCAAAACAATGGGCACACGAACACTGAAATGATTCCAATGAAAATGCCACCGGCAAACGCAACACCAAACCCAAGTGGAGAGACACCGCCGTTTGTGCCCTTGGGGCATGGCCTCAACGTAGTGATTAGCAATGGCTGTCCCTTGGAGAGGATACCTAGCTCGGAGGACCAGGTATCGGCCGTGACAGCCGCATAGTTAGCGATGACTGCGAACATGATCCAATCGGCCTTGGTGACAAGACTCAGAAGGATAGCTATTGAGGCCACAACCGAATTTGCAAGTACCTGAACGTGGTTTCGAGGGCCTTCTTCTTTAGCTCCTGCTAGCGAAGTGAGTTTCTCCTTAATCTCATGTTTATACTTTGTGAATTTTGTGGAGGAGAGGAAAAAAGCTGTGATCAGGATGATACTAATCGACCATGGATGGATCGAGTGAATCACTGCCGTCACAAATGCGGTAGCTATCCCGAGATCGGTCAATGAATTGTGTCTTTTTGCCCTCACGACAAGTCCTAGCGTTATCAGGGACCTCAATACCACCGCAGTCCACATATTTCTTTAGTTTCTGGCCCTGAACCTGCTGCTCTCCTTGCGGCTATCGTTTGACGTGTACCTCTCTAAGACTGGCGAAATATTTTTTGGCTAACTAAAGGGTTAATTCATCACACGTAATATTCGCAATTGCATCTCGTCCTGGTTCATATGTACTGTATATAATTCCCTGTGGTTATTCGGTGATTGTCTTTGGTGCACAGTTATCACTGAGTAATTTGTATAATGTTAGGGCCGAAATTAAAGTTCGAATATGCGGCTCAAGCGGCTCGGAAACAATTAAAACACATGTCTCATCATGATGCAAAAAAAAAAAAAACAAATATAGAATTTCAAACCAATTCTCTATTTATTATTGAGACAGCGCTTTAGTTCGATATATCGATCGATACAGGGGGTTGCAACGGGACAGGGGAAAGTTAAGATTTCTGTCGGGATACACCTCTAACGTATTGAACCCGTTGTGATGATATTAACGTTGCCGTGCTACCCGGTGCGATATGTCACTTTTTTTTGATCTTCCTCCCGCTGGATCAATTGAACAAATGCCTGAAAACTTGACGGATGCCAATCGAAACAATCAGATATTGTAGATACGTGCGCAATTTTCGGGTTTCCGCTATCGCTCACTGCTGCCATGCCAAGCCGGGTATTTCTGTACCATGCGGTTCACACAGGCCACACAGGTACGATGGGGGAAGCCGCACAGGGGTAAATGACACACCTGTCGGAATGCCGACCGCCGGCTCGGACTATACGGATAGACCTCCGATCCGAAAGGAGTTGGACTTTTTTTTAATTTTTTGCCAGTGAAACCTTGAACCTATATATTGTAATTATATATAACATTTCCGAGGTTCGTAGTCTACTGCTTTTGTCGAGGCACTATTTGATATTTGTAGAGAGAGATATACAGTATGCCTCACGTAGACCCATTTGATACGCCCAGTACTCAGAGCAAGATCCCAGAGCGGCCACCGCTGTCGGAGTCTGAACAGTCTAAATACGACGAGGTGTTCAAATACTTTGAGGAGGTCGAGGAGCTTCCTGTCAGTAGTAATAAGGGCGAGAAGGATACTGCACCTCTGTCAGAGGCCGAGAAGGCGTGGCTGACTAAGGAATGTTTCCTGCGGTACTTGCGGGCGACGAAATGGAAGGTTGAAGATGCAAAGAAGCGGATTGAGGGCACTTTGGTATGGCGACGAACGTTTGGGGTCGATCCAGACTCCACCTTGACTGCGGATCTGGTGGGTGAAGAGAACGAGACGGGCAAGGAGGTTATCCTTGGGTATGATAATGACTGTCGGCCGTGTTTGTACCTCAAGCCAGGCCGACAGAACACCAAGGCATCCCACCGCCAGGTGCAGCATTTAGTATTCATGCTTGAGCGGGTCATTGACTTTATGCCCTCGGGCCAGGACCAGCTGGCGCTGTTAATTGACTTCAAGCCGACTAAGATTGGTAAGCAGTCCAAGCTGCCGTCAATTAGCACTGGCCGAGAGGTGCTTAGCATTCTTCAGGACCACTACCCGGAGAGACTGGGCAAGGCTCTGTTGACTAACATTCCATGGCTTGCGTGGACCTTCCTCAAGATCATCAACCCATTCATAGACCCGCTTACCCGAGAAAAACTTGTCTACCAGGAGCCGTTCCCCAACTATGTGCCAAAGGAACAGTTGGACGAAGATTTTGGCGGCGACGTCAAATTCGAATATGAGCATGACAAGTACTGGAAGGTTGTCAACGAAATTGCATCTGAACGACGAAAGGTCTACATGGATAACTTTAGAAAGCTCGGAGGGGTCATTGGTCTTTCTGAGTATGATCTGCGACAAGCGGGGACCACTGATGCCGCTCCTGCTACTGAGGAGGTGACGGATAAGCTTGCCAATGTGTCCATTGCGGCAGAAAAGCTGGGTGATGATTCTCCAGCTAAAATTACTTCTCAACGAGTCGATTCGGATGCTACTGTTGTCGAAGGTAACTAATCTATTTTCTAGTTAATAATAATTTAATGTATAAACGTTTGGTTTCTTGTTTTAATACCAATGTAAACTTTTACCTGTCATGGCCCTTATGACTACCACGGTAATCGGTCGTACCTACCTAAGTACTATCTCTCCTATGCATAAAGCGATTTATGTAATTGGCTAACATCTCGATAGTGTTCCCCACCACCCCTTAATAAATATACCCCTTTAATGAAATTTACTAAAGTTTAGGGGAGTTCGGGATTTCAAAAAGCGAATAGAGGTAGACGTCTGATGATCTTGGCACTTTAATGCAACAGATCTACAGCATGTAGTTGACGTATACAATTGATATGCAATTGTGCTTTCAGTTTTGTAATGCCCCCCCTGAAAGTGCCACAAGCCTAGTGTTATGAATATAAGCCTCACGCGCCGCACGCATAGAGTATGGGCTATATGCAGTAGGCCACATGGATGCGACAAGGATATATGACTCGTTTGATACAGGACGGATATAGCACATAGAGCATACAAGGTGTACATCTTTAATTAATGATCTTTTGGGGCGATAATCCATGTCGCGATCCGCGATCTCGGCAGAGATAAGGTACGGGGTATCTCAACCCTATTAAACATCTGTATCTCTTGTACATGTGGAGAAAGCCTAGGGTCTGTGCATGGTCCCCCAACTGGTCAATCTATTAGGAATAGCCTGCAATTATTGGGCTACTAATAGCAGGTACCAGCGTGTACTACAGTCTTTTACACCGCACAACACCTCAATACAGTGACAGCTACACACAAGTACACTACGCCAATGCGTAGAATATACGTAGACCGACTATAATACGTAATAGTAAGCAACCGCTGGATGCATATCTTCCACGGCAGAGAGGTTTCAAGAGGGCGTACAGGAAGACGATTGCAGCAAGCAGTCTTGCAACCTTTCACATGCACCCCAACGCACATCAAACGTCCTGTCTCTGACGCTTACAGGCACTTGCTTTGCCATCCAGGAGACAATCGACGAGAACGACCATGTACCTCGCCGAGCTAAGCCCCTAGGAAACGCAAGATGAAGCGTTCAATCGGGACATAGGCAGATCGCAAACGCATCCTCCTTCGAGTTCCTTTTTGACACCCTACCGAGCTGCAAACAGGGGTCTTGCCATTGCAAATATGCGCACGGCGACCCACCACATGGCGAACATGGATGCTATCCCCCCGTATGCACTTCTCAGCTCGCAACCAAAAACCCACCCCTGGCAATTATTTCACGGCATGCAAATAAAATGGGTTCGGGCCGCTCTTTGCATCTTTTTTCTCACTTTTCCATCACCTCACCGTATACCATTCATAACCCGTAGTGGCCCAGTGGCAGTCGTCGCCCACCAGCCCCCTGATTAGTCATTAAAAACAACCCGCCTTTTTCTCTCTTTCTCACCTCAGGCCACCCCTCCGTTCCTGCGACGAGCAAAATCCGGTGAGGCAATACCTGCAGTCTCCCTATTATTATCTCATAGGCGAACATCTCGACCGACAATCTCTTTTTTGAAAAAAATTTTCAACCCACAAAAATGGCGCAAATGAGTTCACAAATATCGCTACAGCACATTCCCGACAAGGACAAGATTTCGCTCGTCGTCCTCGGCGACGGCGGCACTGGTAAAAGTTGTATCACAATGCGGGTCATCCGATCAAAATGGGTCGATGAGTATGACCCGACCATCGAGGACTCATACTCGACCCAGCGTACAGTCGACGGTAAGACCTATCGCCTCGACATTATCGATACTGCCGGCCAGGAGGAGTACCGGGACATGCTCGGTTCGCTGTTCGGGGCCGACATGTCTATCGACGCCTACCTGCTCGTCTACGACATTACTTCGCGGACTTCGCTGGAAAACCTTGAGCATTTCGACGAACTCATCACCAAGAACCTCGACATTCGGCCCCCGGGGGTGCCGGCGCCGGTCAAGGTTGTTGCAGGCAACAAGTGCGACCTTAGCGAACACCGGGAGATCACCTCGCAGGAGGGCCTGGCATGGGCCAAGGCCCACGGATGCGGGTTTATGGAGACTTCTGCCAAGGCTATGGTCAACATTGAGGAGACCTTCCAGATCGTCATACGCCAGGTCGAGACAAACCGTAGAAACTCGGGCCCCCAGGACTCCAAGCTAGCCCATTCGCAATCCCGACCAAAGCTGCGATCTGCCCTCTCTACTGCGAACATCCGAAATAGCAGCGGCTCCTCCGAAAAAGTCGCCGAAAAGGAACGAGGCGGATGCTGTATCATCTCTTGATCCCCTCCCCCTTTTCTGCCCCTCCTGTTTTAATGCATCCACACTAACGATACACCATGGATTTTTTTTTTGACTCCATTTTTTGATGTTGTTCTACACTTCGTTTAATCACACTAATTCCATTTTTCTTTGACGCAGTTCAATGGTTCATGGGGGGTTAATATCCAACGGCCCCGTTCAACGATGGGACCCCAGATCGGTGGGTTCGCTCGGCATAAAGTATGGCGGTTTCATGTTCTGCGGGTTCCCCTTTGTGATGCATATTGAGGCACCTGCCATACTGGTGTGTCGAACAACGTTGATTGTGCTGGTTGGCAACATGATTAGTGCATTGCCTGGCGACGCTCTGTCAAAAAAACCGTTATAAGTCAGAGGATCGTCTTGAGCGGCAATGCTTATCCGGTAGCATGTGCGTAACATTGACGATACATAAGAGAAACGATGAATGTTTTAATGACATTATGGATATCTACCCGACCGAATAGATAAATACAGATTGTACAAGCATGTTGAGACTCGTTTACAGAGTTGGCGGAGAATTGCGTTTTCATCGCGGGTTGCATGAATTCAATTGCAAACGCCTCAGCCCCTGAATGTTTAAGCTACGCTTTATTTCCGGCTACATGGACATGATGGACATCGGGAGACCGAGGTTCTCTGTAACAGATTGTAATGGGCGTGGTTTTGAATAATGCATTCAGGTGCTTGGCTTGACATACCTGAGGTACCTTATGACCCGGTTAGGTAAATTGGTTCCTAAATCTGCCGTCGGATGCACTTTTGGAAACAGTTTGCATGTAGAATTTACGTTTCTCTGAATCTAATTGATCTTGATTAGTGGTTCCTGGTTAACCAAGAGTGTCTTATTAAGCAAAGCTACAGACTGCAGTACAGATATCATAGGTACTGTTCCAGTGGTATATGTCAATGTCTAAAATGTAGATCTAAATTATAGTACTCCTTCGCCTTAGGCAATGGACTCTAATCAACGATTATTATTTACAGTTCACCTATTACAAATGGTCAACACCAGTGCCATCTAACGATAAGAGCTACTGATACTAGATATACAACTTTAATACATACGAGCTAACAGAGCCACATTTGTCCGCTTTCAAATAATGTCAATTGTAATAATAACACGAGCTCTACGAGCTAATATTCCACAGCAGATACGCATGACAACTGACATATCAGAACTATGGTTAATGAATCATAAGACATGCAGCCGTAGTCTGGTACGGCATCTGCATTACCCCGTTTAATATGGTAATCAATTATCAATCCTACAAAAGAGAATTGCTACAAGAGAATCGCTAGAACCTAATCAAAGATTATTTTTACAAACAAGTTTACCGTCGTTCACGGGTACGGTAGAACACCCACTATTACATTACCTATTAGGCACATTAGGCACACACAACGCCATCGCGGATGATATCGCCACTGTGAACTCACAATGCACCATATCATATAGCCAACAGAATGACAAATATACTCTAATGACCGTTACACGTAGCACCATTATGTGATTAGCGACATCATACCGTTTAGTTCATGTCGCAAACCTTAGTACCCCTGGACTCGCTGAAATTGCCGGTGCCGCCCAAATTCGCCAGATCTCACCTATGATCTTCGCGGTCGATTTCCAACAGCCCTTATTCAGGTACTCTTATCGCCACGACGGGGTCCGCTGTGCATTACATGGGCACGGCCCTACGGCGTTCCATCGCACGGCACTCCTCATCATCGCCGATCCCAGGTATATAAAAGCACACATAGTCTGATTAGTACCATCACTATACCTCGCCACGAATAATGTCCCTACCAATCGAATCCCTCAGCTCCTGGTCAAAGTCCTACGAGGACGACATCGCGGTACAGCTCGCGTCGACGGTTCTCCAGAACGAGGACCCCACAAAGGCCCTGCTTAACCGTAAGGAGCTTATCAATACTCCACACGTCTTCAACACGTCTGTTGAGAATGAGGGGTCCCCCATCACGAACCAAAAGTCATCTGGCCGGTGCTGGATCTTTGCGGCGACTAATCTGTTCCGGGTTCCCATCATGGAGAAGTACAACCTCTCCGAGCTCCAGTTGTCGCAGACCTATCTCTTCTTCTACGACAAGCTCGAGAAGGCCAACTACTTCCTGGACCAGATCATCCAGACCGCTGGGGAGGACCTTGATTCCCGGCTTATCCAGCACCTGTTGACCTCGCCGGTCGAGGATGGAGGTCAGTTTGACATGATTGTCACCCTTGTAGAGAAGTACGGTCTCGTGCCCCAGGACGTTTATCCAGACGCGTGGAGCTCGACCGCCAGTGCACGGTGCAATTTTGTCATCACGACCATGCTCCGAGACTACGCTGAGAAACTCCGTGACGCAGTTGCTGCTGGCAAGGACGCTGAGGCGCTGCGAATTGAGTACATGAAGGAGATCCACCGAATGCTCGTGCTCTTCTTTGGCGCTCCACCAGCGGTAGACGCTGAGTTCACCTGGCACTACACTGACAAGGACAAGAAGTACGGCAGTCTCAAGACGACCCCGCTCAAGTTCTACCGGGACCACCTGGAGGACCTTAATGAGACCGTGTCGGTGGTCCACGACCCCCGAAACGAATACAACCGAATGATCAAGGTTGACCGGCTCGGCAACGTTGTTGGCGGTGTGCGAGATGTTACCTACCTCAACGCCAGCATTGACGACGTTGCTCAGCACGCCATTGACAAGATCAAGCTGAATGAGCCAGTATTCTTTGGCTCCCATACTCCGCTCTACATGGACAAGACGAGCGGTTTGTTCTCCTTGGACGTGTGGGACTACAAGCTCATTGGGTTCAAGCCTGACCAGACCAAAGCCAAGCGGCTCGAGTATGGCCAGTCCCTCATGACCCATGCCATGGTGCTCACTGGTGTTCACATTGAGGACGGCAAGCCAGTGCGTTGGCGAGTGCAGAACTCGTGGGGTGAGGACAATGGCAAGAAGGGCTTCTACGTTATGACCCATGACTACTTTAAAGAATACGTTTACCAGATTGTCACCGAGAAGAGCAAGCTTTCGTCTACAGTCGCCAAGGCCCTTGATGACAAGGAGCCTATTGTACTTCCCCCATGGGATCCCATGGGCGCTCTCGCCAATTAATCTATGTATTCAGTCAGAATTGTAGATACAAGAGAATAGATTATCAACAATAATTACAAGTCTCTATCCTGGCATTATTAATGAATGTTAATGGGGAGCCTGGGGCTAGCACTGAACTACGCTCAAATACCAGGTATATACATAAAATGTTAGATGAAATAGTGCAAGATTACATTGCAAGTTAGAGATTAATATTTTGATTAGATGCAGTCAAGTTGAGTTAGACAGATATTCTGTTCTTCAACGAGTAGTAAAAGTTAACGGTGAGGACGATGAGTAAGGTCACTGCGAGCACGATAGGCCCGAGCGGCGCGTCAAAATGCTTATCGGTACGTTGGTGAATGTACTTGAGACGCTTCATGTAGATAGCGTAGCCCCAGATTCCCGAGAATAGGGTCAATGCAAAAAGGACATAAGCGACCCGCTCGGCGGCCACTGCATTGGTCGCTCTTTCAACCGAGTTGTAGAGCGCAAACGTGAGCGCCGACAACATGACAGTAACGCCGAGCCACTTGTTAAAGGTTCGCTCGTTGGCGAGCCATACCTTAGCCTCGACCTTAACCGCACCTTGGTTCTTGAGCCACGACTGCGGCTTCACCACTCCTGGTGGAAGCACGACCTCTTCGTCCTCAGAGTCCATGCTAAGCCGGGAGCTATCACCATGCTCGATCCACTCCGGGTACCCAACCCCACGCTGACGCCTTTGTGGGGACGAGGTGCTGGCTCCATCGGACGAGTCATCTTCATCGTAGCTCGAAGAAGTGGCCTTCAAGTCCTGCTGCGCCAGATAACTACTGTTGAACCGTTCCCGCTGCTGTTTGAACACGATCGTGGGGTCCTGACGAATGTCCTGTTCAAGTTCCGCGAGCCAGAACGGCAGCGCATCGAGGTGATCGTCCTCAGCATAGAGCGAGGCAATACCCTGGACAAACTTGGAAAACTGCGGCACTTCCTTGACCAGGTTGGAGTTGATAATCTCCTCGATCCATCCACTGTGGCGGTCCCACAGCTTGGACTTGCCTAGGGAACCGCCGACCGAAGCACCAGAGACACCGGGGACCTTGGTCTTGACCCTGATTTCAAGCACCGAGTATGGGAACTTTGAGAACTCTGACTTTCGCACCCGCTTCAATGGGTCCTCTCCGGGGACGTCAAGGTCGGCACGTCGCCAATACTCGGGGTCCCGAACTGGTCGGTCCGCGTCGAACGAGTCCTCTCTAATAAAGACAATGTCCGAGTCGAGGATGACCCGTACGTGGTCGTCGCCAGGAATCTCAAATGCGGTTCTCGTGAACACGGTTCGCATCACGGGGGCCAGCTGGTGGTCCTTAATATACCCCTGGAGGCTGTCCACCTGCGCCATGAATCCGTCCACCTCGCTCTGCGGCGCATTGCGATCCCGTAGCTTGCGCAGGTTCTTCTTGATGGTGGGGGCGTCGCGATTGCCACTCAGGAACGACTGGACGTGCTTCTCCTTGAGCTTAATGTTTGTAGACTCGGCGTCACGCCGTTCGAGCTTGACTGAGTGGCTCTCCGTCAATTGACCGTACCATCGCAGCCGCAGAGACGGGGTAGCGCCTTCTCCACGCTTCTTCTCGAGCTCAGACTCGTAGAGCTCAAAGTTGCTATTGTCAAAGTAGAGCGACGTGATCGTGGGATCACTATTGTGGTCGTCGTCGTCGTAGGTGCCCTCCTGGTTGTACACCAGCACCGGCAGACGCCGCAAAATCTTCGTCTTGAGCTCCATAACGTTCTCCGGGTGCACCCAGAACTTCATTGTCGTGTAGTCCGAGTCCTCGCGGAAGCTCGACATGACGGCAGAGGCATTGTTCGGAACCGAGGAGCCCACGTTCTCCGCCATGAGCTGGTAAATCGCCGAGAGGCGGTACAACAGCGGCGAGTAGTCCTCATTGTGGAACGGCAGCGCTGCCAATCTCACCCGCAGCAGCGGCTTTACCTGGTACTTTGGATGCAGCCGGTCGTGTTTCTTGGCAATCTTGGTGAACCCGGTGTAATTAAGCCGCGAGAACCGCTCGAGCTGCGTAGTGTTCTCGAGAATGTCCTCCATCTCCGCCTCGACCTCGTGGGACTGCAATTGCTTGATCCCCTGCGCGAGGGACTCGGGCGCAAACTGGGTCTCGAGCTTGGCGATGCGCTCGCTCAGCTCATTGTACCGCGACGTTTCAAACGAGTACACCTTCTCGAGCTCGCGGTCCAACGCTGTTACGAACCGCGACTCGTCCTCCTCCGACCACGACTCCTGTTCCTCGCCGTCTCCAAACACAATCGACTCCTTGAGCAGCTTCTTGAGCTTCTCATAGGAAATGTACGCGTGCTTCCACGGCGGGTATATCTCGTTCGACAGCCTCACCCCGAACAGCATCTCTACGTTGTTAATTTTTCGCCAAGGGGTTGCCCCTGCTCACAATATATATAGCGTCTTCAATCTGTCCGCTCGATGCACTATGTGATCCACTAATGTGCGATTCCTATGCACGTGGGCCAGCGTACAAGCTTGTTACTGCTTCGGCGCCTATGCTCCGAATCCGTGCGTCTACGATCTGTTCCTACACTGGGACCCGCCACTGCGCTGCCCTCGACTACGATTTAGGTCCGTTTGGTTTAATTTAGTCCTTCGTCTAGGGCCGATACCCCCGACAAGGGATCGCCCGGCCACTTTTTATGGTAAAGCCGAGGGGCTGGGTCCATGCGGCGCTACCGGGTCACGTGAGAAATTTCATGCCGGGGACTGTTCAGCCGTTCAGACCGCCGCGCCGCAGGCCGAAAAAAACGTGGGTCACAGACCACTTCCAGTGCCGTATCGGCGCCCTTACTAGGCCCAGGTGCCCTCGTATCGAATGGTATTTGGACGATGCATATAGCTCTTGATTGGAGATCTCGGGGGTGCCTCCCATTTGTGGTTGGCTTCCATCTGTGGTTGGAATTCCACCCCCTCCCCCGTTACCCTCTAGTTTGTTACAGTGTAACGAATTCTCCCAACCGCGTAACAAAAGGGATTGTACAACTCCTGAGCTACAGGGGTTAGCAGGCAATTGGTACCCGAGCCACTCTGGGTGCCTGAGAAACTGCAGATTTGTGTGATGCATATTTTTCCGCCTATTGCATCCAATCATACCCCCACCTGTATCGCTATTGAGATCACAGAGCAGTTACAGAGCACAAGGTAAGCGTATTACTGCGGTATAACCGCGATTGAGCTTCATGCATGCCCGCAATTATCAATCTCAAGAGTTGAATGAGTACCAAGACGTGCGGCTGTGCAATTTTCACGCCCTATCAGCCGTACATCAATACTTCCACCAGTCTCACCAGCTCGTACAGTCGATGGCATGGCGATACTGCCTTCTGTGGAGCAAGAGGCCCGCCAGCGGCTCGTGGAGAAGCTCGAATACCTCAGGTCTCAAGAAGCATACTGGAGGACTCAGGTTGCCAAGGTCGAGTCTCCCCGTCGCGACGAGAGCCCCCAGGAGATAATCGAACAGCTACTTTGCAATAACGACGCAAATATTCACCGGCTGGTCCAACCGGAACTGCCAAAGTCCCGAAGTATTGCACCCGTACCCAGCGAGTCCAAGTTCCACGAGCTGAGCATTGAACGGGTGGCTTTACGCCAGAAAACGCGTGACATCCAGTATACCATTCTCAAGGTCTCGTACCACCGGGAATTTGAGCTCACAGTGGCCATCAGCAGCTCGCCAGTGACTAGCCAGGTACACGGGCTTGACGCAAAAGATGTAGCCCCGGCAGACGCGAAGCGGGAGCTGACCCCGATAATCCAAACGTGCAAGGCATCCGGGAACATCCTGGACCTTATGCACGGGTTGAGTATCTACGCGAGGCATTTGGCTCGGAGGAAAAAGGTATTTGAGTCTCTTTCCGAGGCGCTTGAAGTGCTCGATGGGCTGTGGCTTGATCCGGTGACGGAGTTCTGTGCACCTTGTATTTCGTTTGAGGTCAACAATAAGTGGATTTTGACGCTCAATTGGCAAGCGTTTTTTGACTCCACCACGGCAGAATTTTACTCGACTCCGTCAATTGCACTCTCAATAATAGATGGCACTCCAGTGCCGGATGAGCTTCAACACTACAACCATATATACGACATTCTACTCCGCCAACGAGGGGTCTACACCGCCACTGTTATATTCGCAGATATCCTTGCCCGATAGCCCTTTAGTAGTTCAAATGTCTGTCAAATGTGGAGCCACTTAATGTCACGTCCTATAATATATAAATAATTAAATCACCAACGGGTCGTCAAGAGCCATTGGATCGTCCAGGTCATCATCATGCGGAGTCTCAATGCCATTCCACCGCTTGACCCACCGCTGGGCCCGTCGAAACGCCCGCAGCAAAGCAGTGCTCTCCTCGCCATAGTCGTCGTAACCAATACTCTTCGTAGGCATGGGCGGGAGCGCAATTGGCTGCGCAGCCTGGACCAAACTCCCTTCCACCTCGTTGCCGGGAGGGGACCCTGGAGGAGGCAGTTGCGCCCCCGTGGCAGCTCTCTTGCGCTTCTTGCCACCACCGCCTTCTTCCATACCGTTACTACTACTGCCATTGTTGTTAAACGCTCCAATGCCGCTGCTGCCGCCTCCACCGTTGACCTTCTCGCTAATGACCATTTCGTCCTCAGAATTGTAAATGGGGTCTTCATCCTTAATCTTGTTCCACGTCCACTCGAGCGGCCCCATCTGGTACCGCACGCGCCGTCGTCTTCTGTCCTTGCCCACCAGCAGCTTGTCGATTTCCTTGTGACACTTTCGGGCTCTAATCTCCGCCACTGGCGGCTTGCCGCCTCTTCGCCCGCCGCTCTTCACCTGGAGCTTGAGCTTTGTCGTCTTTTTCTCCCCCGGCTCTCCATTCTTCTTACCACCGCTACCACCGCTGGTACTACTGTTGGCATTGCTGGTGCTGCTATTGCCACGCCCAGCCGTGGAGCCCCCAGACCCCCCGGACCCGCCATTGGCCTGTGATCGCGGAATACCCTGGAGCGAAAGCCGCTTACGCGTACGGGTAGCGCTCCCCTTTTCGCCTGCACCGGCCATCATCTCGTTGGAGTTGACGGCGTCAATGTAGTCGTTGCGCTCCTTGGTCATCTGCGCCCCAAATTCCACCTCCTGTGGCGTGTCCACGTTCTCCTTGGCCACCTCCTCCGGAGTCAACGTTACGAGCCCCGGGATCTTGGTACCATTGTACACTCCGCGACCAAACGGATTGCTCTGAAGCTCCTCGTCGGTCAAATTAGTGTTGAGGTAGGCCCACATGAGCCACAGAAACGCCGTCGCCCGGCTTTGGCTTGACAACTCCTTGGTCATGATGAGATCAAAAAAGTCGTACGGCGGGTAAAAGAACTGCTCCGTCACCTTGGGCTCAAACGTGGCAAGCAGAAAGATCAGGTTGATCGGGTTCGTGTGCGGCAACTTGCCATTGCCCACCATCTCCTCAATTGTCACCGGCTCCGGAGTGTCCTCGCACGCTCCCTTGAGGATGCTCTTGAGCCGTGGCGCGTCCTGGAGCTGCTTGTAGTCCGACTGGTCCGACTGCGTCTGCAAAGACGGAATCGAGTGATATGTCCGCAGCACCGCCTTCATCTCGGGGAAGAAATTGAGCGTCGTGTTCATCCGCCCAATGTTCACCAACAGACACACCATGGCCATGTTGACCCCGGCCGTCTTGTCCCCCACGAGCTTCTCCCGCAGCACCTTGGAACACTTGGAGGACCGCGCCATTGCGTCCACATAAATGTCCGCAAAAGTGCATCCGGGCTCCCCCGTCGCAATGTTCGTGAACACCTTCTGGTCATTGTGGAAGATGGCGTGTAAAAAGTCGTACTGAATGTCCGCCCGCCAGAGGGGCTCCCCATCCTTCTTCTTGAGATGCCGCAGTTTGGACCCCGACGCCAACAGGTGGAACGTCCGATTGTGGTTCCGCTTCTGCGAGCTTGATCCCTGGTCGCTCTTACGCCGCGACGAGGAAGACGAGTGGCGCTTCGACTGCCGGGGCGTCGAGTTGCTCACCGTATTGGACCGCTGGCGCTTCGACCGCCGCACATGGCTCCCGTCAGCGCCATCAGCGTCATCAGGGCCATCGGGGCCATCAGCACCTTCCTCGGTGATCGGCTCAAGTCCAGGATCCCCGGCCTCCATGGATACCGCCTGGGGCGAGGGCAGGACCCCGTCCATGGGGATTGCGCCTTCTATTGGTAGGGCCTCGGCGAGGGGATGGGCCGGTACCGCGGGGGGCAGAGTCTCTGGGGGTGGGGGAGGGGCCGCCTCCTCTGCTCGAGGAGGCTCCTCGATCACTGGATTGTCCAACGCCTGGAGATCCATCGCTGCTTACGTTGCTAGAATGGTTCTGTCGATTTGGCGTTGTTGAAAGGCGCGCGCTACCCAACCGTGTCGTCGAAAAACTTCGTGATTTGATCGTCACCGACAAGCACTGGCCGCGATTGTGAGCTGGATATTGTACAAAGCCAAAGGGCTGAATCAAATAAGGGGGTAATTTTGTAGAAATTGAGATGTATCATAATTGTTGTATAATGGTTTGAGGTTCCGCTGTAACCACCCCGGGTACCCTGTTACCAATATATTGCTCTCCAGATTTGTTACAGGTGTAACCGTGTAACTGGGAGGTGTAACAATTTGTAACAAGGGAAAATCATGCATCGTCATTAAATAGGCAAAGTGTATATAAATCAAAAAGGGTCCTAAGCCCTCGAATGTGTAGCGTCATCACGAGTGTCATCATCGTCTTCGTCTCCAACCTGGAACAGCTGGGTGTTTTCCTCAGACTCCTTTCGCTTCCCTTCATACATAGACTCCTTTGACCGTTCCGCCGAGTACGCGTCATACAAAGTTCGTGCCCGCTTGCCTGAGGTCATCCGTTCATCATTGTCGTCATTGTCATCATCATCGTCGTCGTGGTACTCTTCATCACTAGAGAGCCCCAGCGACGAAACCTCGTCCTCGTCCTCGTCCTCGTCTCGGCGGTACAAAACCGCCTCTTCGTCCGAATCGTCCTCATCATGTGCAGGAATAAGGTCAAACTCATATGACGGCATCGTCTTGGACGGGTACCGGTCTCGACGCCGCGACAGCACAATGTATACAACGACTCCTCCCACAAATAGCACAATGAGCAAGAATGACCCATAGACCCACGCCAACGTGTGTGACGAGAGCCCAAACGTTGGGATCATTGACCATGGGTGAGAGCTACCACTCGTCTCAGCAGGACTAGCCCCTGCCGTGGAAGTCTCGGAAGCAGCTGGACTATTGCTTGTTTGAGTGCCAGCCGGTTTGGACTCGCTGGGCTTCTCGGGCTTTGCGACTGGCTTTGAGGGACTCTCTGGAGGCGTAGACGGCTTTGATGGCTGAGTCGCCATCGCGCTGGAAGCAATTGGAGAGGAGGCAACCTTCGATGGTTCCTGGTAAGACGTGGAGGCAGAAGACTGGGGTGGAGGGATCACAGGTTCTCTGTATCCGGAATTATCATGGTCTGGATCAACGTCTCCCTCGTCGGGTAACGGATATACCACGCTCCGTTTCTCGTCCTGGGATTCGCCCCATAGTTTGAGTCTCCAGTCGAGCAAAACACCCTCGACCCCTTGCTTTTCATCATTAGATACCCGCAGAGTCCAGTTCCCCGCCGGGGACTCACCCCAGTGTACAACCGACATGAAGGTCCATCCCATGAGACCCTCATTGCTAAGATCATTAGGACGGGGGTCCGCTAGAGTGGACACAATGCCATTGGGCGACTCGAGCTCAACCTTGAGCACTCCTCGCTGCTGGTGTGCCAAATTGAGAAACACGGTAACATGCTCAAGCCGGTCCAAGTTTGAATTATCCAACTCTTCCTGGGTTATCTCAACTGTGCTGGAGACAGGCTTATTGTGCAATATTGGCTCATGCACGGTCTTGCGCTCGTGGAAATGCCACGCCTGGGGCTTGACCAGCTCCCAAGTCTTGGCCCGCTCAACAATCGCATACGCATCCAGCTTACCATAACCGTACTTGTGATTGTACATCTTGCCAATGTGCGTTTTGGTCCACCCTGCCTCTTCAATGTTGATGGGAACAGCCGTATCCATCGACAGGTACTGCATATCTCGCCACGTCAACTCAGGACGAGCCTGGAGTACCAATGCGAAAATACCGGCGGCGATCGGGGCTGCCGCTGAAGTGCCACCATGGTTAGAAGTGCACTTCCCGCGGTAGTCAGTCGTATAAATATGGTCGCCAGACCCTGAGGAGTAGGTGACAACCATATTGGCGGAGCATGCCTCAGAGTAGAATGGATGCATACCCTTTCGGTCAATAGCCGCCACCGTGATCGAGTAGATTGAATTCGTGTATCCGTCATAATTGCAATTGTCCCCATATCCTCCGCCATTGCCAGAGGCAAACACATAAATAGAACCCTTCTTGTCTCGCCCATTGAGCACACCATTGACAATAGCCTTACGCACAAGCATTCCAGGCTCCGCAATGGACCGTCCATCGTCGGGTGGCCCCCACGAGCACGAGTAGATGTGGTTCTTGTCCATAGCATAGTTGAGCGACAGCGCCTCGTCAGCCTCGGTAATTCTTCCACTGAGGATTCGCAGGCCAGCCACCTTGCCATCATACGCAATTCCTACACCGCAGACATCATTTCTCACTGCACCAATTTCGCCAGCACATCTCGTCCCATGGGTATCATCAACGAGCATGGGGCGTGGTAGGTCAGTCTGATCATTGAAATCGTACGAGCCAGCAGCAAAGAAATTGTCATGTAGATCCTTATGGTCGAGGTCGAGACCATCGTCGACAATGGCCACGACGCTACCGGCTCCAGTCAAATTTTGGCTCCACACCCCGGTAACATTGATGTCGTTACCGGGCTGAACAGGGTTCATCAAGTGCCACTGGTTCATAAACTGCGGATCATGAATATCCATCTCTTCCATCACCTTCTTCATTGCATCCTCATTAGAGTCTCGTCGCTCGAGGTCCAAGCACTCTGGGACGGGCATACGCTTGTGGAGCCGTTTAGGTTCCAAAACTTGCAGTGACCTCACCCCTTCAGCCATCAACTGCCGTTTCATAAGTTGTCGCTGTGACCGTTTCTGTGGGGCGGACTCGGCTCGCAGTGGTGAATATGGGCGATCTCTAATACCCTCTACCAGATCGATATCCGAGTGATTTTTGGGCAGGGAGAACAGGAAATGGTTCTCCAGAGACCCCAGAGGCTGCTCAAACTCCCATTCACTCCTGGATCCTGAAAATTCCTCGGGAGAGACTGCTGGATCAAGCTCAATGGCGTAGTACACCTTGTTGTCCAGGTCCCGCGGCTTTATCAGCGTATCAAACCCGCTGGCCACCCCGCATAGTGCGAGCAATATCAGCGCACAGAAGCGGTCAAGTATCATTTTTCTACGGACCGCAACAAACAGGTGTCGGACCTATGTGTTTTGGAGCCAAGGTATTAGGGGTGATCAAAAAAGAATGGTATCTTATTACGTGGTGGTATCTCTGTCTAATTACCAGTGGGTCAAATTTTAAGTTTAAAAGACCAACTGAGCAAGAAGCACACTGCTTTTATATCATCCAACCGTGCCCAAATCACACAACAGTATCACCAACCTTTCCGTGAGTGGCTTCTAGTTTCCCCCTGGTTGGTATGGGAGACGTGTCGAGATGAGGGTCTGACACTCATTAAGTCCCCCGCGCGCCCCATTTTTCTGATCTATTTGGTCTCGGACGATTGTAAAGTTCATTACAATATTCGCACCGTTTTAATTAATTGAATTGGACGCTCGGCTTGATGACTCAGTTGCCGTCTGTTTTCTAGTTGGTGTTGCAATTCTTGTGTATCCGTTCGCCCTTGGTACGATATCTTCAGTAACTTGACAGCGGGCACTCCTCGGCATTTGACCCATGTCGGCCGTTGTGATCGTCATTGCACGAATATTATGGGTTTCCTGGTACTGTAGTGCAATTTACTGAATGTTAAAACTAGCTCAGTCCTGGCAGGTACCCTAAATAGCCACCCATAGGCAATATTTACAATTAATTTATGGGTTACCGTAGCTCGTGCGGCTCATGCGGCTCACTTGAGGGCGCGCCCAACAGCGAAAAATGCAAAAAACGACGACGACCGCTGGACCTTATCAACCGTACGCCTAGGGTGGTAGAATAGAATAAAAAAGATGGTCAAGACATCACAACCGGAGCTGAAAAGAGTATGTGTGCATTTTTTTGCAGCTGGATTTTTTGCTAACGTGTTTGAAGTATATGGATAAGCGACTATTAGTCGAACTGAATGGATCGCGTAAAATTATTGGCGTGTTGCGAGGGTACGACACGTACATGAACATTGTGCTTGATGAAGCAGTGGAGGAGCAGGCTAATGGGAACAAAATTCAGGTCGGGATGGCCGTTATTCGGGGCAATTCCGTAGTCATGGTCGAGGCGCTCGAAAAAGTCGTAAACTAACCCCCTTAACTTATTTCAATTGTCATGGCACAGGGAGAGGCTGAAGAAAGCCACTTGTATATTAGGTTGAATACATGGCATGGTTAATTAGTGACACTCTTCCAAGACTATATAGTTGGCTATCCAATGTTAGGCCTGAAAAATCGGCAACGGCGGTAACAAGCATTGCTATATTACCATTAAGGAAAGGGTATCACAATGGTATATGGTGGGTAACACGATAATTGGTATAAATTGTGTGAAATCATCAGGCCAATATAGTTATAGGTGTTGGATAACAAAAACAAATGACAGAGTTCATTATATATTAAAAAATCGTCACAACGTACAACGGTAATAACAAAACATTAGGTTAGAGGATTAAGAACTGGTAGCAGTCACGGAGAACTTGGACGTGTCAGCCAAGACCATACCAGCAACAGCGGCTGAGAGCAGGGTAGAGATGCAGCCAGTGATCAAAGAGGAGAACGCAAGCTTGGAAACATCACCTCGTCGGGACGGGGCCAGCTGACCGAGCACACCAATCTGGGTAGCGACCGAACCAAGGTTGGCAAAACCACAGAGGGCATAGGTGGAAAGCATCTGACCACGGATACTGAGGTTGGCGTACTCTTCGGATCGGAGCATAGTATAGCCGACAAACTCGTTCTGGATGACCTTGACGCCAA
This sequence comes from Blastobotrys malaysiensis, assembly GCA_030558815.1. Taxonomy (NCBI): domain Eukaryota; kingdom Fungi; phylum Ascomycota; class Dipodascomycetes; order Dipodascales; family Trichomonascaceae; genus Blastobotrys; species Blastobotrys malaysiensis. Next base: position 51,563 of record JAKTQL010002409.1, read on the forward strand.
TGAGCTTGGCAACCATGTACAGCTCATTTCGTGGGGTACCCAGCAGGAATGCCACTGGGTAGAAGATGTAGCCACAAATTTGCTCGAGGGTAAGGTTGGGGATGCCCCAGAATCCTGCAAACCACGTAAGCAACGCATTGATCAATGCAACGAGGGCAATAATACACAAAAGGTTGGTCATAATACAGCCCGCGATAACAAGACCGAGCCAGGCACCGTTGGAGAACGCGTGGAGAACATTATCAGCCTCCTTAACGTCATCATCGGGGATGACGACCCGGCCCGAGGTCAAGGTCTCTTCACTTTCTGGGTATCGCAGCTTGGAGGTGGCGAGGGAGGCAGGGATAGACATAACGCATGACGACACCAGGGCCTGTGGGTTGACCCCCATGCCAATGTACGCAACAAGCACCGATCCGGCAATAGTTGCAAACCCAGAAGTCATAACCTGGTGGATCTCGGCCATAGTCAAGTGGGGGATGAATGGCTTGATAAGCACAGCAGACTCGCCCTGACCAATGAATGGCGAAGCAGCCGCGACAACGGCCTCGGCACCAGAGACCCGCATCATCCAGAAGAAAATGTGGGCGAACTTAACAATGGCCCACTGGAGGATACCCCAGTAGTACCACAAGTGCACAAATGCAATGAAGAAGATAATGGCCGGAAGCACCGAGAAGAAGAAAAAGGTGTTGGCGGCAATGTCAGGAGTGGTCAGGAATGCCACACCGTCCTTGGCAAAGCCGAGCAATTGGGTGGCCAGGAAGGAAATGAAGTTGAAAATGTCGTAACCGCATCCAGTTCGCAGCACAAACAGGGCAATAATGTACTGAATGAGCATACCAGTGATGACGGTGTGCCACACAATCTTCTTTCGGTTGTTGGAGGTCAGGTAAAGGCCGACAAGGGCAACCACACAGCCAAAGAAAGAAATAGCTCGGTCTTCTCGCTTGGAACCATTGTCATACTCTGGGGTCACAAAGGTACCTATAAGAATAACGGCGACAGTACCGAGGGCGCCCAATGGAAGTCGTAGCTTCTCAGGGATTAGATCAACCACCAACACGACAGTGCGCTTCCAGACCCAATTCGCAGCTGTGATCACATGTCGCGTGGGGAGGTAGAAGGTGACGAGCCGGAACGTAATGGCCATCCACAGCAAAGTAGGGATAAGCCACTTGTGTCGAGTCTTGTCCTGGGCGAGAATGGAGATCCACCAGGCCGTGAAGAAAAGACCCCAAAACAGGTGGAATACCCATCGGTATCGCTTCATAATGATTCCGAGAGAGAACTTCTTTTTATTGTTGCTCTCTTCACCTTCGCCAATCGGGCCGGCCTGGTTCTTCTCGAGATCCACGTCAGAAGAACCCTCTTTGGTCGGCAGTTTGTAATCACCCTCCTCTGGCGGAGGAGGGGTAGACTCTCGTGGGCCCACATGGAGGTCAGCGTGAACCTCTGGGGACTTTTGAGCAAGCGTGGAGTGGTGCGTGTGCTCATGGAAGTGCTGGTGCGCTGGGTCGAGGGCGGGATCGTAATGGAACGAATGGCCGCCGATGCTTCGGTCCATCGAGGGACGCTCCTGGCTGCGGCGGGGGGTGGTGGGGGTAAGCTCGCTCATTGCTTTAACCAGACAAATAGGAGCGAAACGATAATTTTATAGCGCTCTATGGTTCTTCCACGTGAATAGAAGATGGAGACCAATCAATCCCTAGCAAGGAAGGAAACGATATAAAAGAGTAAAAAACTGGAGAAAAATACCTTTTTACACCACTCTCTTCGCAGATGGATTCGATGTCTTAAATACAAAATTTTTCATACCAGTTGAGAACTTCCTTTAAGACATTACCTTTCCAAGAAGCAGGGAGGGGTTCGGCACCCAGGCTGGTACACGAGGCCCGTTATGAAAGTGATGCAGGTGTAATTACGGATGCAACCTGTAATGCAGATGCCTTATCACTCAGTGGTGCCGCCTCTCGTCGTGAAAGTGGAAATATGAATGGGCGGATATCGCCAAGGAAGTACAAAGTTCGAACCAGTGATAATTCTTCCTTTCCTTCCTATCTCTGTCAAAATGGACGCGATAAGAAGATGCTAGAGGGGAAAAAAAAAACCAGGGCGGCTGGGTACCCGTTTGAGTTTGAGAACGAGCAATTTTTCCGACTCGATGGTCTCCTATCCACTCCAACGTTAGCAAGTGCCGTTTCCAACAAAATTGCCCTCCCATCACCATCGGTCCACTGAAAAGAAGAAAAAAAATTCACTCACCATATCTCTCAAATGGTTATTATACCAGAAAGACCTTGTGGATTCAATTCCCCAATACAACCCTACTGCTCCAAATATCTGCTGCGGAGGATGGTAAAAGCAAGTGCATGCTCATCGAAGCCGCGTAATGTCTGATGTTGACGCCTCCTGCTGTAGTATTTTCACTACTGCCCCTCTCTAATGGCCCAGTGTCGGGACGTGTACTGAGCTGCATGCCGCATATACATAGGTCTTCCCCCATACTTTCGCTTATAGATCGGAGGCTGCGATGCCTAAACAGGCGGGCTTTTTCCTGTGCCGTTCATAACGGTCCGCAGATGATAAGCATATGCAACACCACATCACACCGTCGATTCGCACCGGGGTTTTAGGCGACGCTCCGCTGTGTAGCAAGTACGTAAACAGCATACATTCAAGTGGTTTTTGTGGAGACTGACGTATTGTAAACTTGGGGGCCGGGAGCCTCGCGTTGTCCAGGGTCGTCCCGAGATCTACCTATGCCTAACAATAGGGCTGTTACCGGCTTTTGGTAGGAGAGTACTACTGGGTAGCGGGCCGTATTCTGCAGCCGGGGCATATGAACGGGACACGTTCGTCACGCCGGGACCATACAGCAGCTGCTCGTGGCTCCCTTGATCGCCGCCGCTAAAGGTCCAGGTGGGACATTCTGCCCACAATTGCATCGATCTCTTGAGATGGTGGAGAATTGTGGGGTTCCCCATCTTCCGTCGGTTGAGGCCCTTCTTCCGGTGGAAGGGACTTGGCAGAGAGAGAAGAGGAGGACTCGGTATCCTTGTGGGGCCCTTCCTTCAACCCCGCGGGAGAGGGCTCCTCGCCGCTAGTCTCAGTCGTTTCGTCCTCAGGGACTGGGGTGTCTGGTGTTGATGGTTCCTTGTACCATCCTAAGCGACTCATTAAATGCTTGGCCTTGGTGTCGCAGTCCCCCAAAACTACAACGTCATTCTCCCTCGCGCCAAGATTGCCTACATGCTCCATATTGATTAGTACCCTGACACAGTCCTCTGATACAAGATTCGGCAGCTCCGCAAAGGGGTATACGGTCAGCGATGTGCCTGCAATAATCGCCAGATCGGCCTTATCAACGTCCTGTTCCATGCGCTCGAAGAAACGGCGCGGCAGATTCTCACCAAAGAAGACAATGTCAGGTTTAACCAGACCCTTGCACCGCTTGCGCTTACACCGTGGTATTCCGACGTCTGTAGCAGCCGTATCCTTCCACATGGCCTCCCTCATCTCCTCCATAGATAGCTCGGCCTGGCACTTGATGCAGCGGTTGGTTGCAAAAGAGCCGTGTGCCTCGACAATGTAGTCCCGTTCCACCCCTGCGATACGCTCCAGCGTATCAATGTTCTGCGTGAACACCCGTAGGAGGGTGCCGTTATCCTGCACTTTCTTGATGAACCGATGGAAGAGCGTCGGCTCAAACTTGCCAGGGTAAAGCTCATCCGCTAGCGTGTAAAACGCCTTTGGGTTTTTCTTGAAGAAGGATATATCAAACACCGCCTCTGGGTATGGCAAATTGAGCTTTTCTAGATTGGCATAGAGGCCCGTCTCTGGAGACCTAAAGTCTGGAATGCCTGCCGCGGTGGAGATGCCAGCCCCCACCATGAATATGATATTCTTGAATTTTCCATTTTTCAAGCCCTCCTCTACACTCTCTAACGTGGCCATTATTTCTGTCTGTATATGCCTACGGGTTACAGTTGGTATGACTACAGGTATGCCGGTGGAACGTAGTGATAAGTTGAAAGTGAAGCCGTTTATTAGTGTTCCCAAAGAGAGTCCTCGGGTTGATACATCTCGTTAGGCCGTAACTGGCCATGGCTACATCACTTTATGCGGGATGTATTGATATCTACTGATAGTATAGTTTTTGTATAGATATGGCGTGGCGTCTCAATGGTAAATGAGATCGCCAACTTCCGATACAGACCACAAATACGGGCATTTTCAATTCGCCTATACGGATACTTTGAAAAATAGCGTACCCTGGGGTTAAAAGTAGCCAATACAATTAAGTACCGGTATAGCAGTTGATTAATTGGTACTAGTAGAAGGTCTCATCCTCATTCAAATATCATCACTCATAATCATATGTACAGTATAATTGGATCAGCTCTGCTGCTTTGGTTTATTCTCCTCCTCAGCAAGTCGCTTCTCGGCTTCATGTCGAAGTCTGGTATCCTCTTCAATCTTTCGCGACCACTGGTCGCCCACAAACGCTACTACCAGTGTAGACAGACCAATGTAAAGCCGGACGTTCCTCGGAAGCGCAGTATACTTTTGCCACAGACCCATTCTTGCCTAATTAGCTCCGCCAGAGCCCTTCTTTCTACTTGGTTACTTACGCTATTCTTCGTAAACCGGTTCGCTTCTCGGTGAAATTTTGGAATGTCCCAAACTTCCGTCACCATTCGTCATCCCCGTGAATCACTTGTAATATAAAGGACCGTACCTGGTGGTAGTACGAGCCATTAGATCTGTTAAATATTCCAATAGACCACCATGAAAGTAAGTGTATTGAATTGGGTTAAAGCCGTGATTTGCTAACCCCGGTCCAGCAACGATTCTCGTACCTTGATTTGCAAATCATCACCAATGAGCTCAAGCCGCTCCTAAACTATAGATTACAGAATATCTATGATCTGACCTCGTCGTCGCGGCAGTTTTTGTTCAAGTTCGCCATCCCGGACTCGAAGAAGCTGGTCATTGTCGACCCCGGGTTCCGAATCCACCTGACGGACTACAACCGAGCGACGGCTCTATCCCCCTCCGGGTTTGTTGCCAAGCTGAGAAAGCATCTCAAGGGCCGGCGGCTCAATGAAATTAAGCTTGCGCCATTGAATCGGCTGCTGGTTTTGTCATTCTCCGACGACAATTCGTATCACTTGGTGTTTGAATTTTTTGCCGGGGGCAACCTTATTCTGCTGGACAAGGAGTACAAGATCCTCTCCCTCCAGCGAGTCGTCTCTGCAAGCGAAACTCAGTCGCGGTGTGCGGTGGGGGAGCTTTACCCATTGGACACTTATCTAGACCCCGAAAACAAGGACGCTAGTGATGAGGTTACTGGTGAAAAAGTAACCCAATGGCTTGAGGCCGTGTCCGATGGCAAGACCCAGGATAAAGGTCAGGATAAAGGTGGGGAAGACAATGACGAGTCAGTGGATAATCGAGCTCAGGAGAACCCTCTCCAGCACAAACCTACTACCGGCACCAACACTCCAACCACCGATAGGCGGGTAGGGAAGGCCAAAAATGTCACGCTCAAGAAAGTGCTGTATATGAACCTTCCAGGAGTAGCTACTGGTATCATTGAGGCGTCACTTATCGACCATTCTTTGGATCCCAATGCCAAGGCCGCTGAGGTCTATGCTGACATTGATGCTAAGGTGAATTCTATTGTTAAGGCACTTGTAGACGCCAAGTCTCAATCGGCGCAGTTGTCTTCCTCCTCGTCAGTTAGTGGGTACATTCTTGCTCGCAAGAATCCGCGGTACAAGGAGGATAAAGAAAAGCCGGCGACTCTGTCGGCGGGGCAGGATATTACGTCTATTGACCCGCACAATATTGAGTATCTATACGAAGAGTTCCAGCCGTTTAAACCGCAGATCCCTCAAAAGGACAGTCATGAGTACAAGCTCATTGAGACCTCTACTTATAACCAGGCGGTGGACATATACTTTTCCACCATTGAGGCGACCAAGTTTTCGCTGCGGGCAGCCAACCAGGAGCTTGTAGCCGAGAAGCGGTTGCGAGCGGCGCGAGCCGAGAAGGACAAGCGAGTAAAAGGGTTGAGCGATGTTCAAGAGAAGAGTGAGAAGATGGGTAATGCACTCATGGCCAATGCAGACTTGGTTGAAGAGGCTTCCGAGGCGGTCCGGGGTCTGTTGAAACAGAGCATGGACTGGGTAGACATTGCCAATCTCATCAAGCTGGAGAAAACGCGGGATAACCCGGTGGCTGAGGTCATTGCGCTGCCGCTTAACCTCAAGAAGAACAAGATTAGCGTGTTGCTACCTGATCCTACCGTAGACCATGACCTTGAGAACGAGGATGCTGAGGACAGTGGATTTTCTTCGGATGAAGAGGAAGAAGGGGCGGCGACTCCAAAGGTTGTTCCCAAGATCAAGGTTGAGATCGACCTTGGTCTCTCTGCGTGGGCTAATGCAAGCAATTACTTTGACGTCAAGAAGACTGCAGCTGCCAAGCAGGAGCGGACTATTCAAAGTGCTGACCAGGCGTACAAGTCGGCCGAGAAGAAGATTAAGCGAGACTTGAAGCACACACTGGAGAAGGAGCGGAACCAGCAGACGATGCATGCAATCCGGGAGCCGTTTTGGTTTGAAAAGTTCTACTGGTTTTTATCCTCGGATGGTTATTTGGTAATTGGCGGTCATGACGCGATGCAAAATGAACTCTTGTTCCGGCGATTCTTCAAGCCACATGATGTGCTTGTTCACTGTGACGGCGTTGAAGGGGCTTCGGTGGTTATTGTCAAGAACCACATGCAGGTCGACATTGTTCCTCCGTCTACACTCAACCAAGCGGGTGCTCTTTCTATTGCTGCGTCCTCCAAGGTGTGGGAGTCCAAGATGGCGCCATCTCCGTGGTGGGCTGTGTACAGCAAGGTGCCAAAGGTCTACAAGGGCGAGATTGTGCGAACAACTCATCTTATTGTCAATGGTGAGAAGAACTTTATCCCGCCTCCTCAGCTGGATATGGGCTTTGGCTTTATGTGGCTTGTTGGTGAGGAGAGTGTGGACAAGTACCAAAAATATGTCCCCGAGCTGCCGGATCAGGCTGAAGAGGATGAAAAGGATTCTGCTCCCGAGTCGCGGGAAGCTACTCCTGTAGTCGAAGACGATGAGTCTGATAGCGATGAAGAGTTCCCGGATACTCAGGTATCGGATGAGCCTACGAACCACTCGCCGTCAGTTGAGGAGCCGGCTGAAGAACCAGTTGAAGAGCCGGTCGAGAAGCCGGTCGAGGAAAGTGGTAGCGATACCACAACTCCTCCGCCCACTGCAGTTCAAGGGGTGGACAATAGCCACTCGACGACAGTGTCTGATATTGAGAAGGCGCTAGAGGATCTCAAAACGGGTGGTCGCCACAGCGCAAAGTCGGAGCAAAAGCCGCCCAAGGTGCGAGGTAAGAAGGGCAAGCTTAAGAAGATGGCGACAAAGTACGCGCACCAGGACGAAGAGGACCGGCGACGTGCGATGGAGCTTTTGGGTACGACCAAGGGCATTGAGCGGGCCAAGGCAGAGAAGGAGGCTGCACACAAGAAGAAGCTCGAGCAGGAGAAGATCAAGAAGGAGCGGGCACACCGGGCCAAGCAGGCGGAGCTCAAGCGACTGGCCCAGGAGGAGGCGGAGCCCCAGCTGTCGGCGCGGGAGATGCTCTATCCATTTGGCCAGCTAGTACCCAAGGTGGTGAGCGGGGACAAGCCCATTGCGGCGGTGCCAGCGTTTGGTCCGTGGAGTGCCATGCAGCGGCTCAAGTACCGAGTCAAGATGCAACAGGGCGGCAACCTCAAGAAGGGCAAGGCGGTGCGGGAGATTGTCTACTCGCTAGCGAACCCACCGCCACCCAAGGTTGACAAGGCCGAGGCGGACACTGAGCTGTCGTGGCCCATTGAGATTGACCTCATCAAGTCTGTCCCGGAGACCCAACTACTGCTCCCCGTGGCGGTGAGCAAGGTCAAGATTGGCACCGGCTCGAGCGACAAGGGCAAGAAGGCCCAGTCTGCCAAAAAGAAGAAGAAATAACAAATAGCGCTACGCCATTGAGAAGAAATAACGGGTCATATTATAACGCTACGAGATGAAGATACGGGTCATTGATTATAATAAAATAAAATAGGCTAGCTGAACTGCTGACGGAGTCGTTCGGCGAGCTTGCCTCGGGCAAAGCTAAACATATTCTTGACACCCTGCTCGGAAAGATCAATATTGTTCAATGACGGCGTCTCGTTGACAGGCGCTCTCGATACGCGCGACGAGATGATGACCGGGTCCACCTCGAGGATAATCCCACAGTCCACCGCTTCATCAATTGCCAGCGCCACCAGGTCGTAATTCTCTAAAACGGTACGTTTGTCCACGGAATGCTTCAACAAAATCTCCAGCGCGTCCCGCAGCCCCACCACCACCTGGTAGAGCATGGCCTCGTTCTCCTCAATGGAACCCACCACGTAAATGATCACGTCCACCACCTGCTTGTACACCACCACACTCGAATCGTATATGATCACGTCCGAGTTCTGCTTGTTGGTCTTGCTAAACAGCCCCTTTTCAAACGAACGCTGCTCCTTGAGCGACGCTCTCGCCAGATCATTGCCTATGCTGTCCCGTGGCGGCGGGTGTGGAGGGCTGTAGTAGCTCGAATAGACGCGCTTGCCCTCATTGTCCAATATCAACACCGCCTTGACGGAGTACAGTCCCAGATCGCTCATGACGCCGCGTCGCAATTGCGTATCTCGTATCCTCTCCGACTCGGTTTAAATGACCTGTCCACACCTGGCCTGGCCAACCCCTCGACCCCAATCGGTCCCCTAGCGCGTGCGCCCGCGGTTCCTCCCAACGCCTCTCCAAATTTTTTTCCCTCCCCGCGGGCCGGTCGGGGCGCCAACCGGGCAGGGTTTGATCGCGAACACCACGACTAGAGAGGAAGGCCCCCCGTAGGACGCGTTTTTTTGCACAAAAGAATGGCGAAATGAGTTCGGAGTTCTTTTTTGCATTGTCGCGTATATCATGCGCGCAGGTATTCCGTGCGACCGGGGTTGACCGGTGTCCGCCGTGGCTCCTGGACACCATCACGGACATTATGCTGAGGTACATGGACCTCCTCGCGACCAAGGCGCAAAAGTATGCGAATCTCAGCGGTCGCAACCAGGTGGTGGTGCAGGACTTGGCGCTGGCGATGGAGGAGACGGGGCTCATTCGGCCCCGCACAATGGTGGACGACCCGTACGACACGGATCCGGCGGGGGACGAAGGGTTCGAGCTGTTTATAGAGTGGGCCAAGGGCCCTGTGCCCGAGGAACAGCGCCGCATCTCTAAAGTGCCGCGTCAGGGAGTCGGGACGACTAGTGCGGCGGCTGCGGCGGCTAATGCCAACAAGGCTGCCGCTGAGACCACCAGTTCAGCCGCATCCCACGCGGAGGGTCCAGCGGGGCCGGCCAAGCAGATGGCCAACGACACGGAGTACGACGAGTGGCTTTCAATGCTCATGAAAAAACAGGTCAAGGTCGGCCAGGAGACGCGGTTCCGCGGGACCATCCTCGGGCCCGAGGTGTCTGTCCAAAACGACCCGATTCCCGCCGGGGGGAACGACAGTACGGCAAACCTCCTTGGTGATGATATTTAATATTTATCGTATTTAATGTGCTATATGACATTTTGATCCCGTGGAGATTGTTGTAGGTCAAGCCCATGGAGATTGTTGTAGGAGCTCAAACCCATGGAGATTGTTGTGGAGATCGTTGTAATTAGGAGCGAGAAATGTTGGCATTCCAGGGCTCAAAACTTCAATGGTAAACCGGTAGACTAGTAGTTGGGGTGCAAAAACTGCAGATGATTATTAATTAATGACTATTGTACAAAACTTTTGTGTGCTTGACATTTTGTTTGCTGCTATTGTGTTGTCATTACCTTCGTGTAGTAGAGAAATCATAAGTCGTCAGGAGGGGGAGAGGGGAGGTTGGTTTTTGATAGTGTGGTCATTCGTTCAGGTGGCAGCGGGGGCCGGAGAGTTGGGCGAGTCGGTGCTCGAACTCTGTACTCGCTTGATACTGGGGTACATTTCGTGGTCCTGGGCCATCTTCTGGGCTAGCTCAGTGTCGATTCGAATGGGCGCCGGCCGCGACCCGCTCAGCGACATGGTCTCCACATCTGTCATGGCCGTGGTTCGCATTGCCGCCGTCTGGGGCACTGACAAGTTCGCCGCCGTGGCCTGTGCCTCCTGGCTGGCGTTGGCTGCTACTCGCGCCCCTTCGTCCTTCATATACTGCTCATACCGAGTCAGAATCTCCTTAGTGGTAAGCTCAGCAGTGGCGTTGGCCAAGTTGGAGTGTTGCAGAATGGCCATGGCGTCTTCTGGAACTTCGGCAAAGTGGCTCTGCTCTTCAATCAGCGTATTAACGCTCTCAATGGACAGGAAATACGCGTCCCCAGACTCGGCGTTGGTCGACCCATCCTTCTGCTTAAGATAGAGAATGTTTGGCGTGATGACCGTGGCCAAATTGTGGGCATCCATTTTGGATCCAGATTCCTCATCAATGTGTGAAAAGGACGCAGTCCAGTTAAGGAAGAAAAATAGAACTTCCATGACATCTCGATGCGTCCGTGGAAGCAGACAGCATGTCAAATGAAGCAGCCGTTTCCTCGTTTCAAAGTCTTGGATGTCTATACACTCGTTAGCAAAAAAAATTCACAAAAAGGGGATGATAAAAAAACATACTCTGTGCGCAAATCCAAAGTTTCTGCAGCTTGGACGTCATTAATGGCTCGGGGAGCTCTCGCAAAAACTTCTTTAATAGAGCAGCCAGCTGAACAGGACTCTCTTCGGAAAGAATGCCGCCCTTATCGGGCTGCTTGTCGATTTTCTCGGAAAACTCCTTGAGCCGTCGAATGTTACCATTCTTCCGGAAAACACCCTCAACACTCATGTCTTTCTGTCGCATGGCCGATATGCAGTCGTCGATAAACGCTGGGATTCGAAGTGGACCGGGACCCACCCCAAGCGTCGAGTCGACACCATACTTGTCAGTAAGAGCAGTTAGAGACATGCCAAACACTCCAGTCTTCTTCTTTTCCTTCTTATTGACATTTCCGCCACTGCCACCACCAAACGCCTTGCCAAACTTATCCCACAGAGATGGGTTACGCTTAACCTCAATCAAGTCAAACAACTCATCCAGCGTAAACCACTCGGTGACAATCTCCTCCATAAGCAACACTGCAATGTGACGAATGGTGAACCATTCAACCTCACTGAGCTCGGAGATGTACTTCTTTTGCGGTGTCTTTTTGGAGTCGGCAACAAATTTGGGCTCTGGAGCGGCATGCGAATTCGACGTGCCCCGGGCCTTGTGCCGAAACGCATTGGGTCGCTGTTCTCGAGCCTGCTCGGCAGCAACAATTCGCGGAATATCGTCCAGCGTAAGCGACTTTTCATTCTTAAACAAGTCCGTAGTCCGGTCTAGCCGACTAACCTCCTTGGTACGGTTCGGCTCCTCCTCAATGTGTAGCTCCTTCTTCTTGCTCTTACGGGGGAGATAATGCCGCTTCTTTCTGTCCTCTTCCGTCGCAGCGTACCCTTCTGACCGCGCCACAGTGAGCGAATTAGTGGACGCCGCCGCCTCACGAGCCAGCGAGTTGGTAGAGTCGTTCTTGGCCATCTGGCCCTCTTCAGAGTCGGGGATAGTCAAAATATGCGATCGCCGCGCGTGCTTGGACGACTCGGAGACTTGCTGGTCGAGCTTGGTGGAACGCAATCGCCGAATGTCCGTCAGCGTAGTCATATAACCACCCTTCTCGGTCTGCGAGTTCTCCGAAGACTGAGAGTCGTATTTCTTGAGCGCGTTAGAGGCGCCGTCAGATACCACTGGGCTCGCACCCGCTGCCTTTTTATCCCTAGCATCAAACGCATTGAGCACCAGCTGGAGTCGCGCCACGGCAATCTTAAGCAAAAACACAAACTGTCGTAGCTTGGGCACCAACGTGAACCCAGATCGCACCTCCGAGGGAGCACATGAGGCACAAAACACCTTCTTGTGTGGCGAGCTCCATCGGGCTTGGTCAATAAGAAGCCGTGGAGGATCTGCTTCCTCGTCCATACCCATATTCTTTTGGCATTGGCTACAGGTGAGGCACTCGAGATGCCATCGACGCTCGCCCAAGCGCACACATCGGTCCTCAATGGACAGGTCGCACGCGTAGCAGTGATCACTCGTCATCGCTGTGACGCCGAGACTACTGAGTGGGTTCGCAGAAGAGGAAGACGCCTCATGAGAAGAGACGAGTCTCAGCAGGTCTTCCACGGCAGTACCGTCGAGGAACTGGCGATCAAACTGCAGCGAGTTGGAGAGACCAAACCGAATAAGCAGCTTGAGATAGTGGGCCAGACTGGTGACCAAATTGAGGAGCTCCTGGGTGATACCCATCTTGTGGACCCCCTTTTCCCGCGACTTGGAAATGAGCGACATGAACCCGACGACTTTTTTGCACAGTGTCTTGGCCTCTTTGCCGAGTTTGGAGTAGGTGGTTTCCCCAGTCTCTAGTGTCTGTTTCTTGATTTCCGGGTCAATGAGAGCGCACACGTGGTCAATGGCGGTGAAAAGCGTCTCAATCTTTAGCACGAGCTTGGTGGTGGCCGCAAGCGCGTCGTTAAAGTGGCCGCTCGACGCGGTTTGGAGCATATCGGAAATATACGCCGCGGTGACCTCTTCAAAACCGCACAGCACAGTCCAGATTCGGAACACCTTGTCATCGACCTCACGCTCGTGTTTGACCACTGCCTCGCAAGTCATCTCTTCAAGTGAAGCTGATGCGGTCGGGGAAAGCGGTCGTAGCGGATTCAAGCTTGGCCCCACGCTGTCGGGGGAGAGCTTGACGTTCCAAAACTTGAAGATCATGTAGCATTCTGGATGCCACTGCTGTTCGCGACCGCCGCGGAAGATCTCAACGAACTGCTTGAGAATCGACGTTTGGCATCCCTCGCAGCGCGACGCAAACAGGGTCGAGTAGTGAAAGTGGCAATAAATGGAGTCCTGGTACTCATAATAGCTGTCGTCAGGCCCAAACACGGTGGAACACATGGAGCAGGTAAAGTGCTCAACGTGATACTTGCGCCCCAAAGCCGTGATATACGACCCCCGAAGTGCACCATCGCATACAAAGCACAGCAGCTCGAGCCGCTTGAAATAGTCCTTTTCACACAGGGGGATCTGGCTAACCCCCTGGGCCTGCTGTTCCTTAGAAGCGTCAATGGGGAAGAATTTGGCAGAACACTTTTCGCCACAGTCGGCACACACAAAGCAGTCAATATGATACGCTGCACCAAGCGCCCGTACGAACTGGCCCGCAATGGGCTCACCGCACTTTTTGCAGATCTTGGTCGGTCGCCGTTTCTCCTTGGTCTCTTTTCCTTCTTCCTTCCCATCACCGTCCCCGCTGCCACCGCTCACCTCTTTACTGCTCTCCTGGGGCTCGTCTTTACTTGCTGCACCATCTGTGCTACTATTCTTGGGCTCCTTGGCGTCCTCTTTACTGCTCAACGCACCCTCAGCATCTTTAGTGGACTCCCTGCCCTGGACAGAAACAGATTTGGGTCTGTCGTTGGAATTGGTAGTCACTGTAGACGGATTGTCCGAAGCCCGTCGCTGCTGGGGTACAGTACCGTTGGAGTCATTTTCCGATGGGTAATTGAGCGACGAGGTCCGCGGTGGGTAGTCCGAGAGCCGTCGCTGCGAGTCGAGCGACGCAACCGTCGTCGTCGGACTCTTGCAGTAGACACTCGTGTTCCCGGCCAGCAATGGCGCGGGAACCGACCCACTCGACTTGCGCACCGTGCACCCATTGGAATTGTCTTCCGCGGACAAATGGCGGCCCGACTTTGGAGAGTTGATGGGGGAGTAATAGTCCTGGGCCCGCTCGCCGCCCCCACCACTGTCGTCGGAATACTGTGACATGGGACGGTGAAACTGGGCCATTGGCGGCTTGAAGCTCTCGGACCCCGAGGAGGACCCAATGCTGTACATTGTCGTTGGCCGTGAAAAGTTGATACCACGTGACCCGGGCCGCGACGGAGGCAGCCCTGGAGACACGACCCGCGCCAGCTGGTCGCTCTCTGGCGAGAGGCTACTATTGCTGTTTGTCGCTGGCTCAGTCGTCATTGGCTCGGTGATATTGGTGCTAAGCGACTCTACGTGCTGCGGTTAGTCATCCAAAATGCCAAAAAATAAATCCTCTGTCGCTTACCACAACTGGCCCACAGTATTCGTGTCTTTCTCTATCCAGACTGGGCTCACAGATTAAACGAGTGGTATATATCTACGTCTATGGGTATAGCGTTGGGAAGGGGTATATAACGAGGGGGAGGAACAAATTCGCGTCTTTGGATGTTGAGCGCTGCTACCGCCAGGAAATGGATCCAAAACTTTTTGTAGCCCTTTTTCTATCCCTCTGCTGGTGTCGTTGAGGCCCTACGAACGCACGCAATGTGAAGTTGTGGTTTTGGATGGTTTTTTAGTGCGACGGGCATTTTGGGAGGTTGCACCACTATTATGCCCACCGTATGACGACTTAGGCGACCAGCGTTATATATTTGAATGAGTTTGTATTGAATTGGTAGGTTATGTAGATTGGTCATTCAGCCTGTTGGCAATGCCGTTCTATAGTGAAGCTACTTTTTATTCATTGCCATCTTCTCCCTCACTAGTCCGTTCAACTACCGGGGCCGTCATCACAAGCTATCTCGGGTCTAGTAATAACAATATAGTCTGTGCTCTAACTAAATACAGTAAAAATAAAATGCGCGCATTCAAAATTGACAGGTTCCTACTAGCAAGCATGTTTCTCTAGCGGCCATATGCGCTTCTCCCTCTTCTCGTCTTCTTTTCTCTTGGCTGTCAAAAAAAAAAGCGCAAATGGGTTCTCCACCCAAGTCATCCATTATGTCACCAACTCGCCCATACCCTTTGCCTCCTCGTTTAGCATACCATTGAGGGCCCATTCTCGTCTCCATTCAGGCTTCTCCGCATTCAGGGGGTCGCAGGGTTTGGTGTTTAATTCCCGACCGCGTGCGTGCGCGCGCGGGCACCTCTTTTCATTTTCAGGGGTCGCGGGTCCTCTACAGCATTCAGGGGCAGTTTCAAGGGCCGTTGCGTCCCTGCCTGCAGAAGACAACGCGTGTTCGAGCTTGGTTTCGTCGCAGTACTCTAGTACGCAGGCACACAGGGGCCAATAACACTGCTTGCTTGAGGGAAAAAAAAAGTGGGAGTTTCGCGGCAACTTATACTGGGGGTCAGTCTGTGCGTTTGTATTTCTAGGTATACGGTTAGTGTCGGGGAGAAAAAATTAAGGGCCAGTGATCTTACCTCCTCGGACTCTTGTCGCTGTTCGGGGTCGAGTTGGTTAGTTACTCCGAGTAGAGCTTTGGACACAGCTTCGGTCGCTCCAATCATGGGGCGAATCAATGCAATTGGCGCGGCCTTGGCTACTGCAACCGCAGCATCCTAAATCAGTTGGTTAGCATACATCTTAATCAAAAAGAGGCCTCTCTCGCTCTCGCTATATCCAAGGAGGACCCTTTAAAAAAAAAAAACTTACCTGTGCATTGCCTCCATTCTCTGCAGCTTGGTGCCGAATGTCGTACACCGCCTCCTTGGCCATGTTCAAATTTCGTCCAAGACTGGTATACGCAACTTGGAGACCCTGCGCAACACCAGACGGCTGATTTGCATACAAACTAATCCGGCGCTTCTCATCCTCGTCTCCATATTGTCCATCAAACTCCTCTTCAATGCCTTCCGAGGAATACCCCAGGTCCTCGATATCGTCGGAATACGGCGACACGTAGTGTTGGTGCTGGCGACTGCTACTATTGCCGCTGCGCCGTCGTCTTCTTCGCGCTTGGTGATCCACCTCTGCAGCCCTCGCAGTAGCGCCAGTGCCACCCATAACTTGCTCAGCCGACTCGAGAATTGTCTGGGTACCTGCCGCAAGTTTGGCCCCAAACTTGACAAGCTCGTTAGTCGTCGTCTGCGCAAATGACCATGCACCTTTCTGTAGTGACCGCACCAGTCGCCCGTCCTTGCGGTATTCGCGCACAGGAACAGCCACTAGGTCCTTAACGCCACCACCGAGTCGGATTAGCGACCGCACAGGAGCAATTCCCGATAAAACATCCCCCAATTGAGTAGACCGAATATCAGGCATCCACGTGCCGTGCAGCAACTGGGCCATTTTGGGGAACCCGTCGACTCCATACAATACAACTCGCCGCAACACCATTTCAGCCTCGTCGAGAATGAAAAAGTTCATAAATTCGGTAATGTGTCCCGATTTGAGGCCTGCGTAGTCCACTTTCTTGGGTTTATAGTCAAGTTTAACTTGGATTGCCTTGACATCGATCTTTTGAATAAAAACTGTTTCCTCCGGTGTATTGCGATCGATAAACCGCTCGTCCTTGAACTCAAAGAATCGCGTAACGAACTCTAGCGTGTCTTGGTCCACATGGAGCCTTAACGGCAGCACACTAACATTGAGAATTAACTCACTGGTCGCAAGTTTGGCCACAGGCTTGACGGTATCCATGACTATGTGAGCCATATTGGCATCGCTCTCGCGCTCACCGGCACTGCGCATGTAGGATACAAACTTATTCCACGTCGAAGTAGGTACCTTGTCAATGATCTCAAAGTCTCGCACCCGTATATCCACACGGTTCAAAAGTACCCCGTCGTCCTCATCTTTCCGAGACTTGGCTCGCTGAGGTTGTTCTGGAGGCATCTCATTGACGCTTCCAAACACCGATACACTGCAGTTCACCCCATGCAGCTCAATCCGCACTTTTGGATGACGCGACCGCTTCAGCCTCAACGCACCCTTCCCAGTGGTCTGTAGCTTGGAACTTCCTCGGATTGTAGACCCACTGTGATTGGACGCCACGCTCACACTGTCACTCTCATCATCGCAAATATCTTCGTTAATGACTTGTCGAAGGTCACGCGGATCCCGTCCGGCAGGAATGCCAATGTAGATTGAATTGAACAGATAATCTCCAACCACGGGAACCGCCGTATCGTCTTCGTACTCCAGCATATTATCTTCGTCGTCCTCATCATCGTCGCCAATGTTGCTTGTTGCTGGTCTATCGGCCTGCGCTAGTTCATAGGTTGCCTGAGTAGGCGTGGCTGATCGATCCAACACCTGGCTCTGTCGGACTCTATTCATTTCCTGGTTGATCTCATCTGCTTGTACCTCCACGCGCTTCACTGCATTATTAATTGTATCTTGGGTGTGGATCCAGTCGTAGCCGTCATAAAGATTCCATACCACTGCAGTGTCATGCACAGTAATTAATATCGGAGAAACTCGAAGTGCACTCTTACTCCGACGTTTACCAACTTTGGCTCCGCTCTCTGGTGTGCTGTTGTCCTCCTCGCTGCTGCTGTTGGTCATGTTGTCGGTACCGATCATAATACCGCTATGTGCCTTGGCAAAGTGGTTCTCTGAAAAGTCCAACATCGAATCATAGCTCTGAGCACGCTGCTCAAACACGGCTGCACGCCTTGAACTCCCCTTGGAATTGTCCCGGGCAGCAAGCATACTCAAGTCCTGATCCAATAGTAAGTCCGCTTTAGAGTACTCCGTGTGATTGCTGCTGGAACTCGATGTAGAGAGACCCGTCCATTGAGAACGGGTAACCTTGTCACCATAGTAACTCTCAACAAAATCCAGGTTGGATGGAAGATCATCAGCAACAAAATCGTTATTCCCACTAATGTCGGAATCGAACCCCATGCCATATCGCTTCAGATTGACAAACTGGTCATCAGCAACTCCTTCAAAGACATTAACCGGTGGGACCTCTGTCTGAAATTTTGCCAAACTTTCCAACTCCTCAACCGGTGGCTTCAGACCATTAAGTAGGAGCAAAAGTGTCTGCGTAGAATCGGCACAAGTCTCTAACGTAATGATCTCGCTCGATACTTCCAAATGTACACGAGGGAGTTGCGTAGGTGATATCACCGCATTCAAGCGAACAGACAGAATTGATGCAGCCGGCTTATAGCCTTGTTTTTTTAGAGTAGAAACTTGATCGTTCGTTCTCGGTACTGGTGTCTGCCGTCTTACTGGTCGAGGTTCGTCCATTCCAACTGACTCAAGGTATGCAACATCGTCGATGAGCAATAGCGACGATTTTCGCACAAGACCGTCAAAGTTAATGCCACCACGAACGGAGCCTTGGAGTTTACAACTAGCATCTCGAAGTACCAACTGACCCTTCGAAGGGATCCCGAGAGGATTGAGCCCAACCATGCAGTCGATGATGTAAATTGGGATATTCAACTCATCATCTTTAATAGTGTCAGCAGAGCCTTCCATGGATTCCGCTTCTTTAGCGCGCTCATCGCCCTCGAACAATTGCGCCAGTCGCACGTGGTATTCAAATGCAATGTTATGCAGTCTGATCGCCGATAGATTTCCACCCATCATGTCTACTGAAACCATTGGACGATCCTAGCTCATTAGTAACGATTGAACCCATGCAAAAAAATAGAAATAACATACCTTGATAGAGGGATTTGCTCTGTGGATAATTGGCTCGTATCGAACGTTCGAGTCGATATCACTGAAGTCTCGCGTAACATACACTGTACCCAATTTACTCTGCATGCGGTCACCAGGTAGAGTATTTGTCTCCAAATCATGAAAATCAATGTCGAATGTACCCAATTTCCCAAGAAGCGTTACTTGGCAGTTGATACTCTTAATGCGTGCAGTGAAAAGAGTGCACTCTTCATCAAATTTGACTTGGGGGGTCTGTCGGGGAACCTCGGAATGCTGAGGTAAGTTCTTGTTGGGCAATAATGCTAAAAGGGCTCCGATGTCTTCACTTAAAGCAATGATGGTTTCTTGCGACACATTGATCTTGACCTGGTCAGCTGAGAAAAGCTTGTTTATTCGGACAAGCTTATCCGATGAATCTTGTAGCCTCACTATTGTAGAAGTGTCGGCGCTCAACTTGAATTGACTAGGACCGATGTCAATGTACTCGGAAGAGCCTACCTCCAAGCGAGTGGTCCCTAAACTAACCACGTCGGAATCGATGCTCAGCGGCATTAATTCTATCTCTAAATTGCGCTGACCAGTGTTGATCCGACCCTTGATTGCATTTGTCTGACCATTCACTTTAGTGGGAGACTGATCCGGTGGAGTTGAAATATCCAACTTAGTGACAAGCTCTCCCAACCCGATTGCTCCATGCATTAGCTCAACAATGTCATTCATTATCAGTTCGAATGATGCTGGCTTCGGCAAAAGGATAGTGACGTTTCCAGGATCCATTTTGATCGTGAGATCAGGATTTGTACTATCGCGGTCAGGTTTGCCGTCCTCGAATGAGAAAATAAGATCATCGCCGCGTTTCATCTCAATTTTGGATACTTCAATGACCGAATGAGCCGCATTAAATTCAAAACCTTTGAACTCCAAACGAACTGGAAATTCACAGCCTATCGCCCCATTAAACTCGAGCCCAATTGTCTTCACTCGTAGTCCTTTAAAGCTGAACTGGTCGATATCTTCTACTGTGTCGTCGTGGAGAGGGATCTTCTCCTCCTCCCTCATACTTTGGGCACTCTTTAGCTCACTGCTTATAAATCTAGCAATTGGCCCCAATGCCTTTGGTACGCTTTCAGTTTCAACACTAATACTTCCAACCTCAATTTCCAGATCCGAAAACGCAAGAGAATGAAATGTCATCTTAGCACCATCACATTTCACCACTGGTATCAATGGCGCATGCTTGGACTCCATTACTGTACTCATGGCACTCATATACATTGAGCTCGCCTGTTCGTGTGAAAACAGAGTGCTTTGCATCAATTCGTTGTCATCATCAGAAAAGTCGGACCCTGACGAGATCGAATCGCGTCTGTTATTTTCAGAAATGACTCCAACTGTGAACTCACCTAGTACCATTGTTCTTGTACGATCCGACGCAGTGCTAAACTCAACACTGTCAACATGAATAGACAGTGTAGTGTCCTCCGCGACAACGATGATTTTCATATCTTCCAAAGATAGCTTCAGTTGGGATACAGCAGCATCCACCATTCGAGATACAACTCCTCCAAATTCGCCAAAACCATACCCAGTCTCCTCTTCACTGTTTTCTTCCTCGTGCCTTTGATCCTCTTCTTCTTCTTCTCCTTCTCCTTGGCCCATGATACTCTCTGCAATATCAATTGTCGTCTGGTGAAGCAGTTCAGAAAGTTCGCTAAAGTCATCTGATCGCT